>JAYMSR010001347.1:0-10387 GCA_036897825.1 Plantago rigida
TTGTAGTATAAAAAACAACTAAACAGAACTGAATGAATCTGAATTGAACTGAAATTAATGAGTTTTCAGATGAAGAGAATAGAGCCTTATAGGATCAATAATGCAATTTACCGAGAAAAATAACAAGATGTTGCCATTTTAAATCTACTTGTACGATTGTACCTATATTCAGATCAAACTATGAGTTCAGTAGAATTTAATTGAGTCTACTAAACACTATGTTAAGTTTTGGTAAAGTTGTGAAAGAGAAGGAACAAACAAAACAACAGCCTCCAAAATTTCAAGCTTGAGTTTGAGGTGAAAAAGGCCATCACAGTGAGAATATCAAGCATTGGGTACACAACTAGCTTAAACCAAACATAGTTTCAATTACTGTCATGTCTGTTCATGTTGGTTTTCTTGACACAATTAATGTAAGCAGAAAAAGAATAATTAAGTTAGCTAGCTATGGAATGGTGGCTTTATTTAAATCAAACTCATCACCTCGCAATTATACTTTGATCATCTGTTATTCATATCACATCCAGGGTAAACATGGAGCAATCCAGAGTGTCTTTTACAACTCCATATTAAACAACTGCTCAACTGTCATTCTCGCAGATCCTCCATTAATAAAGGAACATTACGACTGCTCATTGGTTTGAGATCACATAACTCCGGGACATCAACGGTCAACGTGCTTACTGAATTTACATACACATCCAGTTACGTTATATTTTCACTCAATTCACCACATGTCCATGCTATTGCACTATGGGCGTTGGCATGTCCTATAACTAATTAATACTTCCGTTATATATCAATCATCTACAAAGTTCCTACTTTCTTACTACAGTACAAAACTATTTACATACCCATTTCAGGTCAGGATACATCATTCTTTAATCTTCACAGGCTATGGGATGAATAAGTGTCCATCGCCGTGAAATAATTTCAACAAAAGAAGATCAAAGATATATCGTCTAAACTCCAAATATACTACAAGAGGCACAAAGATCTAATTGTAATCTGGATCCTGGATTCTGGATATCATGGTTAGTTTCTCCAATAATGCTTTAACTAGCTACAAACCACTCTGTTTACTTATTACATCTATCTTTTCAACTGGCTTGAAATTGTTATTTTATTTATGATGATCCCAATCTTGTCAATTTCTCAGTTGTACTAGCTAGTAAATGAGGTTGAAGAAGAATTGTAGTATACACATACCTCGTTAATGAAGTACTAGCATTCAGTCTAGGATCAAATTTCAGCTCCCATGTAGGCCAGTAATGCAAATCCTGCTTTAGTGTGAAAACAGTGAACATGAGGCTTCCCACTCAAATCAACTGTTTCACAGGCACAAACTCACTATGATCAAGTTTCCAGTTACAATCATTAAATACAACTTAGTTGCTTCAGAAACAGAACAGAGTTTTATTTGAGATGGATAGAAAATTTATAGCTGAGATGAAAGTTCAAACAGACATAACATGCATAATGCACTTTGTTCATACCAATATCAAGCATAACCAAAGTTGGCAGCCAGATGTTCAAGACCAATCAAGAATTCATACAAATCAAGCAAGTGTTTATAAAAATCAAGAGAAAATCGAACTTGTTGATATCAAAGTGGATGAATGAATCACCCCTTCACTAATTTCAAAGAAGTAAGCAGAAGTCAGAGTGCAAATCATGAACCTGAACCAGATTGCGAAATTAGTAAAATAAAAAAACAAAAATCAAGAAATAGAAACTGCACTGTATAACTGAATCCTTTTTCCAAATGTAAGACGATGCAGAGGTTATCATAAAATCATACCCACATTAAAAATATAGTACCAAATCCAGCAAATATACTGTAACTTTACAACCCGGGCCAATATTTTTCAAAGTTGTGACTATATATGAATTTACATGCGAACTGTTCTATAAAGAAATAAGCTTTGCTATGTTACACTATTGATGCACCATTCTCTTGCAAGAAAATATTTTTATAGAAGTGGTCTTTGAGACAGCTTCTATTTTACGTGCTGCTCTGGAGCAATTTGTGCTAATATTAGTAGAAATGTATTATCCATTTATGAAATTCCCCTTGTTTTTACTTCGTATAATCCGTTCCTTGGACAACAAAGTCTAACCAAATTAGCATCTAAAGCATTATTGAACCAGGATTGCTAGCCTCACTTTCTAGGACATATGGCTGCTATTTCCAGGAAAAGCACTACTGGGGACATCGACCAAGAACTAGAAGCTGTACGGCACATGCATAGAAAATTCGGATGAACTTTCCTGTGCAATTGAATGTTCTCTTTCATCAGTCCATTCATGAAGTTTTAATAGTTCCCCAGTCAAGTGAAGAAAGGGTAAATCACTTCTCAAACACAACCCAACAAGCTCTAACTCACATACTAATACAACAGCAGCTGTAACTTGTTGATACTGGCAGTGAGTGATAGCAAATGGCATAAGAGTCAAATTTATGTTCCGGGGGAGCACTGAAGACTTGTTACGGTGAGACAGCAAATTAAGTTGAAATTATTAGCGAACAAACAATAAAGTCACAACAAAATCATGTGATGGGGAATTACATGAGCTGAAAAACAGAAACAAAACAAACAAATCCAAGAAGCAGTACAATAGTTGTCAATGGTTTATTCCTCAACTTGCACAAGAAAAATGTACTCCTACAAATATAACATAAGCCAAATACTATGCAAGCAATGATCTAAATCACCCTTTTTCGGCATATACACCAACAGGTTTACCCATCCACAGTAGAGATGAATGAGGACTTGCACAATCAGAGCATCAAACTAAGATCTTTGCAACTCGCTACAGTCAACAAGACCTTTCAATCAGTTCAGTTATTCTAGTACATACCCCCACATAAAACGTTGAGCCTTTAATCTGATCTTGTCAGAAATAACAAACACTGCTTTTTTCTTTGCCAGTACCCTACTGAACAATACTATCACCATTGTCGTCAATCAGTTCCCAGCAAAAATCAATAACTCAATAGAGAACAAGTTATAAAGCTGCTAGAGGAAAATTAAAAGGGGTGTCCGATAGTTGTTTTAATGATGACAACCTACTCGTAGACTAGTGTCTTGACAAGCCTAGTTGATAGAGCATAGGATTTAGAGATAAAGAAAGAGATGATTTTGGTGTAGCAATAGCTAATTTTTCTGGAGTTTATTTAAATAACTGAAATAAATTAAAGACACCAATCTCCGAAGAAATGAACCACCCGAAAGGGCGAAACCAACTCCTACTAAAACTCTATAATAATAACAATATTGATTCTAATAATAATTTAGGATTCTAGGTCCGTAACACTAGTCCCGCTGAAGTAAACACTAATGAGCTGGTCCTCTTCATGTATCATTTCTAACCAATATCCAATTGACTCCATTACCATTTTTTTATTTTTGTTTTTGCTACTCTATAATGCTAGTCGTAATCTTTTGTGATCCTGCAGTGAACTTCACTCTCACTGGTTGGACATAGCAATATCTGATTTTCAAGGTTGTAAAGCATTCATTTCTATCTGTAAAATGCAATCAATATCACCAGCAATAGTGTTAAGAAATTTCGAAATTGACTCTATTTCAAGCCAAATCTTTCAATAGTCCAACATACTGACTCTGATGACATCAACCCTATCAAGTCTGACATGTTAAAATCATCATATTTACAAATAACAAAACCAAACAAAGCTATTATTATGAAGCAATTGTGAAATGTAAATGATAATCAGCTTTAGATTCAAAGTCCAGCAGAGAAAGAAAAATACGAGAAATGATTCAATCAATCGACTAACAAGGAAGAAAGGGAAAAGAGAGTTACTCCGTGCTGGCAAGTACTGGTGCTGATCTGCTGGAGCAAGAGGACACTATCTATGAAACACCCCCTAAATTCTGAAACACATTTGCAAAAAATCCATTACTACATATCATTTCAAACTCAAGTCACAACAGAGTATATAACTATATATCATTTTATCAACACTGAACAGACATTCAGGACATCCACCAGCTCAAAGTAATATATCTCAACATAAGCATAAATGAGCTGTAATATCAGGCTACAGAATTTGACATAAAATTGCAGAGTATTATTTAATGCAGAGTAATATTTCAATTTTAGGAAAAGTGGAAGATTAAATATTATTTAAATATAAAAATCATAAAAAATCAATAAAAATGGATAATGGGTTGGTAAACTAGAATGTTGAGTGTTATTTAAATGAAGAAAGAATAGAGAACGGATAAGAAAAGATAGTGGGTTGTAATGATGTAACTATGAGTATATTGTGAGGGTACTCGTAAAGTGGTGTCTAGAGTTCAATTGCCAAAAGTAGAACCGGGAAACTTTGGGTGGGACGACAGATAATGGCAAAATGGAAAACTTATCATGGATGGAGGAAGTATAAAAGATTGAACTCCCAGATTAGAATCAGGATTGGATTTCAAAGTATGCAAGAAATGGTTAGCACAAAACACCAATTTTTCAGGCTGATCCAAAAGAGCTTCAGCTCAGAGATAAATATGCTTCAGGTAGGAGTTACCTCATCCTGAATCACATCTAATCCACCATTATAATACATGTAAAACTGAAGTACTCATATAATAACCAAACTGCTGGGATAAATTCTGATCCATACAAGGGAATCAAGTCAATCAACCAAGATCTGCTGCCCAGTCAAGATCAATTAGCTAAAACAACAGTAATAAAAAAATAGAAGACAATTTATTCTGACTATTTGCTACTGATTTTTCTGAGTGAAACTGGTTGATCTAAAAAATTCTTGTTATGTTAGCGTTGTGATATTCAAGCTAGAATCTTTAGTACTCCATTGATTAAAAAATCTTACTTTCTTTTTGTTCAATTAGAAGCTTCTTTACCCATAAAAGGGAAAAAAATTGTCCCACTAATTAATTCTTTATAATTTCTCTTTCATACTTTATTATCACCTTACTCAATCTCTCTCTTAACTTATCATCCACTTACAACTTTATCAATAAAATCCCACTCACAAACTAATATTAATTTCATTTCATCCTAGATAAAGTTACCCTTTGGAAGTTATTAATGGCACGGAGTGAGTATTAGAAAGCAGAAGTTAACAAAGATCATTTGACTATTTACATCTGAGTAAAACTAGATGATCAAAACATTCTTGGTGTTTAGTATGTGTTCTTAGTCATAGGAGCGTTTTGCTATTCAAACTAGAAACTTGAGTATCGGATAATTGAAGTCACAAAGGTATTGCAACCCAGCTTCTCTGCGATAAAGATAAACAAAACCATCCTTAAGAAAGAGCAAAGTTTATTTTGTTTTAACGTTTAAATCACATCGGGAGAGCCAATATTGTGTTCAATATTTCAGAATAGCAGTTGTGAAACTTTTGGTAATGTGTAAACACAGGGAGACTAAAATTTTGCAGACTAGATATAAACTTTCCTAAGAATGAGATAGCTTCTTTACTTTATAGCCTCTGCAACCCCGTTAGAAATGCCCTGCAGACAACATACAGTCATGGTGATTTTAAAGAATAAGAATAAGACTTGATGTTATGTTTTACATATAACAAGATGCAGCCAGCTTACCATGCCTTCTTTCCACTTTATCAATGTTGCTGTCATTTTTGTTGTTCCCTCCTCAGGGAAGGCAATGTTAACTTTGTGTTCTCAAATTCAAAGTATGGATTGGGTTTAATTTCCTAAAAAATAGAAAAGCATAAGAACATTACAATAAACTAAAATTCCACAAAATCATCCAAAGGCCCTGGTCTCCAAAAAAAATTCGAAGGTTGATGAAAAAGATTCATGAATGTGATGGAGTAACCAGGTTTGACATCTTTGAAATCTTCCACATCAATGTTAGTTAAAAAGTTCATAATGTAAATTAAAAAAAAAAAAAAATAGATGTAATGTATCAGTGGTGCTTTGAGCCTAGTTCACTTCAATTCCTTCATGCTCAGTAGAGGAAAGACACAAGTGATGTACCAACTAATCTGTATTTACGCTTGCTGAGAGTGGAGGAAGAGAGACAGGTATAACCTACCCTTTGGTCTTCCGCAGTGCAAAGTTCAAACATGGCAGGACTACTTGGAAATTGCAAGAAGAGGGGTTGAATCAATCAGACAGAAGAATAGTTTTCACGTGGCGAACTCCAACAAGTTGCGTTCTTTTCTTCAACATTACTAGTTACAAAAATCACTAACCACTGTCAACCATAAATCAAGAATGGATTTTAATGACTTCATTCCACCAATAGTATGCAGGTTTATGAACCACATTCTTCTATTCTACTTCCAAGCCCTTTCTCACTCGCTTCTTCATTAATCAGAAACAGAGGGGCAAAAAAACCTCGTAGTACTTTTAGGTAATAATAATGTATTGTTTATATCATAAAAGTAAATGATATCTAGAGTACCAACACAAAGGATCTTAAAATAATAATGCAGAAAACATCAACAGTAGGTCTTGTTGAATATTTCAATTGTAAACGAATGTTCCACCAGAAACAACAAAAATACCAGACTGACAAAACTGAAAGCAAGTCTTGTTGAATATTTCAATTGTACACGAATGTTCCACCAGAAACAACAAAAATTAATACTCCCTAAAAGTAGGTGATCAGACTGATAAAACTGAAAGAAAGTCTTGTTGAATATTTTAATTGTACACAAATGTTCCACAAGAAACCACAAAAATACTCCCTAAAAGATTAAAAATCATATCTCAACAAATAACTGAAATTAACTTAAAACCTACAAATCCGAAACTTATCTTCATAACAAAAATTGTCCACACAATTTCAGTTTCAATTAAGAATTTAAGATTATGATCATAATAAAGGAGATAAAGAACTACATGTAGATCTGCAATCAATTTATTTGAAAGAAATATTGCAAAAAGATAAACGTGTTGCTTCGTGTCTAGAATCATATGCAACTAACAAAAACTGACTTTCACCCTTTAACTGTACATACAGTTCAATTTGATAAAGGTAATTAAAAAGAAAATCAAATTTCACTGCATCATCCATCGAAGCCGAAGATGCCTATTTTGTTATATAAATAGCAGAAATTGGTACTTGATTGATTTTGTTTTCACACATTTTCAGTTGTTATAGTTAGATTCTTCTTGTGAAAATAGTTATTTATTCTTATGTTCACTTTATATCCTTCATTAAATTTCTATGGTGATTTAACGGGTTATAATATTATTGTCTGACACACAGGACGCATCATTAACAGACAGAACAAAACAAGGAAACATCGGGAGGACATTTCTGGTTTGAGGGTCAGGGTCTATACTATTAGCTACTCAATGGTCTAGACTCACATTTCATAGGAACGAGTAACTTATCATTGAGCAGGCTTCTTCTGGCTAGCTTTTTATCTCTGACAGCATCATATCATAGGCATAATAGCTTATATGAGACTTCGACGGCAAGTCTTCCAAAACTATCTTTGGTGCTGCAACTTCCTTCTTATGTGCTTCAAAAATCATATGCACTGCTTCAGGAACGATACCCTTCTGCACCATCAGGTGTATGATTGAAACTGCACCACGTAGCCTATGATTTATGCACAAGGCATTTAGAACTTGTCCAAATGTTGTCAAGGAAGGAAGGAAACCTTTCATAATATTCTCAAGCAGAAGGTTATATGCAAAATCAATGTTTCCCACCCTGCAGAAACCATCAACCATGCAGCGATAAGTGTAGTTATCAGGCGGATAACCAACATGTCCCACTTCATGAAATAATTTTTCTGCCATTTCCTTTTTTAGGTTTTCAGAAAAAGCATTGATCAGGATATTATATATTGCTAATGTAGGAGCAAGATAATGCTGTGTTTCCATTCTCCTAAAGATATTGTAGGCTTCATCCACATCCCTGTTTTCACAAGGCCCATTTATTAACGTACCAAAAATCACTCTATCTGGTTTCACACCATTTTTATGCATTTCCTCAAGAAACTCAGAAGCTCTCGCTAGCTTTCGACGTTTGCAAAAGCTCTCTATGAGTATATTATAAGTATTGACATTTGGAACGCATCTCTTCTCCAGCATTGTGTTGTAAAATTCCATTACATCATCACAACTTGAAGTTTTACAAAGCCTGTCCAAGATAGTGTTATATGTGATGATATCTGGGATAACCCCGTGATTCCGCATAGTATCAAAAATTTCAAGAACTTGATCCATCTTTGACTTTTTCTTGTATCCATCAATCAAGGTGTTGAAGGTAAATATGTCAGGAACAAATCCTTTATTTATTGCATAATTCAACATCATGCTTGCATCAGTTACGTATCCCAACTTGCAAAAGCCATTTATAATTTGATTATAAGTCCATGTATCAGGAAAGCAGCCTTTTAGCTCCATCTCATTCATCAGTTGCAAAGCCTCCAGAACAAGTCCCCGTCTACACAGTCCTTTTATTAAGGTGTTGTATAGAATCACTTTCTGCTTTATACCTTTTCCAGAAGCTTCCTTAAACATACCAAGGGCCCTGTCTGTGTCACCTTTCTCACACAATCCATACAATAAGGAGCAGTATGTGAACTCATCTGGCACAAATCCCCTTAAGACTGCATGACAAAGAATCTTCTCTGCCTTTGCTACCAAATTACTTTTGCAATATCCATCAATGATAGTGTTGTAGGTGAAAGCATCAGGTTTCAGACCACTATTAACCATCTTATTCATGTAGATCTCAGCTCCGGCCATTTTTGAGTTCTTGCACAAACCACGAATAAGTGTATTGTAAGTGACAACATCAGGGTAAAGACCTGTTCGTGTCTTATTTTCTAACATCCTGGTGGCTTCATCGAGCCGTCCTTTACTGCAGAGACCTTGAATGAAAATATTAACTGTAAACAAATTCGGAAGAACTCCCTTCTTTAGAACTTTGTCTAGTAGTTTTTCGCTCTCTTTAATATCTCCCTTCTTGCACAGTGTATGCAAAAGCTTATTAAATGTGGTAACATTGAGAAAAATCTCAAGCCCAAGCATTTGATCAAACAGTTGACAAGCCTCCAGTTTATGATCCCATTGGTAAAAGCCAGCAATTACCGTACAATACGCCACCGAGTTCAAATGGCATCCCTGAGCATACATGTTATTCAGAAGTCTTAGAGCAGTGTAAGGCCTCTTTGTTCTACAAAAAGATTTAATCCTAATAGTGTATGTATACACATCAGCTGCAATCCCTTTATCTTTCATTGTCATGTTAACCCTGTGGGCTTGGTTAAAATAGCCATTCTCCACCAAGATATTCATAATGGCATTGTACGAAAAGACGGTGGGCTGGCACTTGTAGAAATCCATCCTCTCAAACACATGAACAGCCTCTTGAATCTTGCGTTTCTTCCCGTAATTTCTCATGGCATTGATATACACCCCTTCCAACAGACCGTTATCGACATTTGCCCTCATTTCCTCCATGACCTTCTCCATGGAGTCGAACTCGCCGCAAAGACCAAGCTTTTCTATCATACATTTGTAAGTTAACAAAGTGTGCTTAAACCCATCTTCCTTGGCAACAGAATAGAACATCTCAAGAGCCCTAATTGGGTCTTTCTGGTACTTAATTACTGAAGCTACATGTTTAGGAAGAACCACCGTAGTCATCCGCCCAGAATTCAAATAAATTACTAATCCCAGTTTGTAGATAAGATAAATCAGTCTACAAAGACGACATTTTTGAAGAAATTCAAACCACCCTGTTTGTTAAAGCGACAGTAGATAAATAAAAACAAAGTGAGGTAGGGTAAAAGAGTTACCGGTAGAGTTGAAGAGAAGATTGTCAGAAATGGATGTCTAAGATTCAACTTTGCTAGTTTAATAATCTGCAACGAGATCAAACAGATAAAACGAATTGGATTTGTTGATTCAGGTAAAAATTGGATTTTAAGGAGTAAAGACTGAATTTTGGTGTTTGGCGAGAGGTCAGAAAATGGAGAAAAACCCAGAGGTATTTTAGGAGTTGAGGACAATGGGAATGTGATCTTGGATGATTCAATTTGGGATGCTTACAAAAATGGTAATTAGGTACTCATGATTTAATATCATGGCTATAAGTTGGTAATTAAACTACGGCGAGTGTCTTTAGCAAAATTAACCGGTAACTGTAGGTGATATCAAGAGCTCACAACCTTATCACCTCGATAAACTTATTTTTATAAATGATGGGTAGCTGATAACCACGAGCTCACAAGCTTATCACCTCAATAAACTTATTTTCGTAATAACTATGTTACGTGAACATCTAACTAGTAGTTGATCAGATAAGTTTGTCTCAGAAACTTATTAAAAAATAAGCTAACTGATTTGTTTTTACATACCATATTTAAAAAATTAGCTAGATTTTCAGCTAATTAAATTAGTAA
>JAYMSR010001348.1:0-10384 GCA_036897825.1 Plantago rigida
AACCGGAAATTCTTCACGAATAGATGATTGAAACCGAATTTCAGTCGGTCCAGACCCGGACCGAACCAAATTTTCCGGTTCGGTCCGGGTCTAGACCGAGTTTGGACCGAAAATAGATCTAAAAAACTAAAAATCCATTCTTCTTTAGCGAACATAAGGAATGATTCATACATAATAATCAAAATCCCACCACACCATTGACAATTAACATAATTATTGTGTGAATAATCTAAAATAAGAGAAGAAATCAAACCCAAATCTTCTTTCATCTTCTTTGCCTTTCTCTCTTCTCTCCCATTTTGCCTTCTCTAACAAAAGGATCATCTACTCTACCTCAATTCTATCACTTTGAATCTTATAAAGATTTAAGCTAACTCAGCGGAAATTTGTATCCCGAGAATAGACAACCCCACCTCATCAAACTTCTGCAAGTACATGTTTGATTGATTGACAGAGAAAAGTTTTTTTTTCAAGTTCTGCAATTCCTTTCTCCGTTGGAAGAAGAGATGGTACAGTGAATACGGAGTGATAGAGTGGAGGATATGGTCATTGGAGATGGCCGGATCTTGCAGGGGAAACAATGATGGTGAAGTGTAGGAGGATGAATGAGGAGAAATAGTAGGGTTTTGTTTGGAATGTTTGAAATGAAATTGGGAGAGAGACTAGTTTAAGGAATATAAAAGAAAATTAACTAGGGGCTGAAGTTATTTTGGTTTAATTCGGTCTGGACAGGTTTTTTGGGGTTCTAGACCGAACTGAAAATCGAAAATCTTAAAAAGTCTGGGCCGAGAACCAAACCGAAGTGGATTAGGTCCAAACCGAAAACTGAATTTTCGGTTAGGTCCGAGCCATATTATGCTCAAACCTAGTGTCAATTCGATCGAAATATGCATATTATTTCTAAATTTAGGTTTACTTTTACCACAAATCACTCCCAAATTTCATCAGAAAAATATTTGATGAAACGATATTAAGAAGGTTCATGAGATGTAGTTTCTTCAGTGTTCTCAATCTCTGCCAGATTGCGCCCGTTCTCGCTATACCAGTGCGTTTTGGCACTTGGCGGGATTGACGTGCCTATCTCAGGAGACATAGCATCCGGGCAATTCTGCGCACGATCATGGGAATCCTGGCCAGGATATAGAAGTTTGTGGGTAACCCCAATTAAAATCTTATAAGTAGCAGATTTTTAAAGTTAAGCCGTTTTTCTTTAGAATCCGGCTTTCTACGCATTCATTGAGTTATTTCTAAACTTTTATGTTTATGTTATAATGTATTTTTATATCATATATTTAATTTCGGTATCCCGGTAGTGCGATCCGGCTACCCCAGATTTTTTGGTTGGGAGCAACGCGATGAGATCCAAGATTAACAACACCACATGAAACATTTTATAGGATCATGATTTGCCAGTTTTGTTATATGAGTCGCAATCTTAGGCAATTAGGGGGGGACGTTAAAAAGATATTTGTGGATGCAAACTGCCTCCGCCCCCTGGTTACTTCCCATTTTGCCATTTATGGGCATCATGTCTAAAACTTCCCGATTCATTTTACTTTTTATACTTCAATAAATTCTCTCTCATACTTTATTCATTAACACTCAATAGTTCAAGGAGATTCCCTATGGTCAGGTTTTCCTGTATTTGGTTTAACATAGGTCTTATTGTAAATAAATTTCTGACCAGCAAAATTAATAGGAAGAAATCTGAATTCTGAACCATTCATTAACATAAAAACCAAACATCAGCCATATCCTATATCACTCATTTACCCTTGTTATAGCATCTATAATAATGGGCGGCATCTTCAACCCCATGCTCTCGCTATAAGAAAAATATATTTACCAAGGGACGCCCTCAGTGTAAGAAAAATATATTTAACAAGGCTTCTCCATATGACTATTTTACCAAGAAAGAGTTGTGTAGTTTTATAGACTCTGGTGAATAAGATATAGAGTTTCTTTACCTGAATGAGTTACAAAGTCATCACAATGGTCACAGCTGCCCCATGACAAACAAGATACAAGAAAGATGTTTCTGATGGTTTAGTCATGCAAGACGAAGCGGCATTGAATTCACCAAAACGGTAAATAAAGCCTGTGAGTTCACCTCAACTCAAAATAACAAAAGAATAGACAACCAATTCTTTGAAATTAAACATGAAGATGTAAGTTACGGGATTCTTGAACGTTATGAGACTTGGCAAAAGAAAGTGTCAAGTAAAATAAGCGGGACTGACTCATGTACTCGAACATAACTTCATATGTTTCCATAGTTCATGTAGATAGCCTATATTATCAGGGGTAACCTTACTGCTTTTGTTCATACTGCATGTACATGGGCACAACGAGGTATATGGACTTTGTTTATTGTGTGATTTGTTATCTATGAATAAATGAAGATAAGTAAACAGTAAATATCAGCACTCACCAGCATTTGAAAAGGTGCATCAATGGTAACAGCTGGAGGAGGAACATGTCTGATGATTGCATCAAGCAAATCAGACATATTCTTCTTATCATCATGTGGGCATTTGGTATAGGTGGATGAGGCCCATCCTTCTTTTGCAGACGCATATAAAACAGGAAACCCCAATTGCTCCTCTAAAGAAAAAACATCAAGAAAAAGGGTGCAGGACATAAAGTTGTTAGGAAAAGTGATCAGGATCGAGGAAATTTAATAGCATAGAAGAGTAAGCCATATGCAAGTACCTGTGGCCCCAAGATTAGCAAAAAGATCAAACACCAAGGTCTCAACTTCATCACATCTTTCTTCAGTAACTGCACATAAATTTCATTGTTGTACTTCCTCTAAACACTGTAATAGGATGGGACTTTACCTCAACCAAAAAATACAGACTCATGATGCTAAAACTTAAATCTAACTTCTGCTGCAGTGTGTAACCACAGGGATAAAAATGTGTATACCAAAATCAAAACATAAATTATGTTTTCGTAGTATATAACAAGTAATAAATGCTCATATGCAATACGATTATCTGTTCTTGAGATCTTATCAGAGTTTGTTTCAGGATACAACAAAAGAGATCTCAAAATTTGGTGAGGATGTTCTGTGATCCTGACAAAGGGTGTTCCTTTTACGATGTCCAGAGATCAAATACTGCACAAAATCCCCCAGATATGCACTTAGAAACATTTTGGCATTTTTAAGTCCTTTAAAGAGAAGCTCTACTACTCTAAATTGATCAACCATGAAAGGACCATACCAATAAATCAAGTCAGGCTAGATGCACCAATAAGAGTCACGCTAGATGCACATGCAATGAATAATCTACTCCACATGTATCTCTCCATAATTAGATTCTCAACAATAATACATAAGTTTTGAGATCATAAGACTCAATCACGATAGGAGTGGGTGGAGCAGGGACTAGAGAATGGCAAATCAGAATTTTCAATTCTATTGTAATTCTCTATATTTGTGTCGATTAAACTCTGAATGATATCTACTAATTTTACGTTTAGGGGGTGACAATTTTACGAATAACACACATAGAAAAGGTAGCAGATACTTTTCAGCTGTACTTGGTATTAGAGTTCACTACTGGATAAGGATACAACTTGTCAATCTAGTGCATGTATACTCCCTTCATCACATTTGATTCCTTACGTTCAACATATAAAACAAAGATTTTTCTGACAGTCACATTATAAATTGTACCTGAAGGTCGATCAACTTTATTTAAAAGAAGTATAGGCCTGAGACCATATTTCAAGGCCTTCGCAAGAACAAATTTTGTCTGAGCAAGTGGACCTTCACCAGCATCGACGACTAAAATTGCCCCCTCAACCATGCCGACAACCCGCTCAACCTAATAAACAGAGAAAAGAAGGTAAGAGTTACAATGTTGTCTATCTCAAAGTTATAGCATTTCAATTAGGATTGTTAGTATGACGCCTTTTGGCTCAAAACATGTGTTCCCTTTCAATATGAAAAGTTCATAACATGAACAAGAGATTTATAGGTAAATGGCTTACTTCCCCACCAAAATCTGCATGTCCAGGGGTATCCACCATGTTCAGCTCATTCTCTTTCCACAAAATAGATGTTACCTAAAATGATGAACAGAAAATGAGACGCAATACAAAACCATAAGAATGTAGAAAATGCAAAACATTGCCTGTAGAGTAAAAACATTATTCTGCATAAAGATAAATGGTAATCACATACAGTACTTTACAAATGAAGTACATATCTGAAAATGAAATCCAAGCAAGACAAGAACGAAGCAATCTACAATGGAAGATATTATGTAATTTGAATTGGGAAAGGAGTTATTATATTTAATCAACTCCCTCCTGCTGCTAGCCCTCATATAAAGCTGTCCTAAAGCATGCTAAGAAGCACAAATACGAATACGTGAATAAATACGATACGAATAAAAAAATATGTCAAAATTTAAAATATTAAAATACGAATACATCAAAAATATGTTTGTATTTTATTTGTTTATATTTATTTTCATGTTTTGGTATGGACTCATATTGCAGGATTAGTACTCCATATTACTCAACTGTTTAATAAATCAGGACTATTTTGAGCTTTGCATATTTAGTTAAAATATGATGCGTCATGTTGACATAAAACTCTTCCAAGATCAATTTTATCCAGGTAGTCTGACAATACATTTTCTCAGCGTGTTCAAAAGTATCCGTACTACACAAGTATTCAACAAAAATACAGTGGTGGTAAAATGTATCCATGCTTCTTAGAAAGCATGAACTATACAGTGGTCAACGCTTGGTCAAATCATTAGTCTTAATTCGTAATTATATCATGAACTATCACTATCATCAGTGTCCATGCTTTGTCTGATGTTACATTCACTGGCTCAGAATTAAATACCTCGCTTAAATACATCAATCTACTACAAACACAATGGTGGCACCCATAATTTGGGCTTTCATTGTGACTGCTTATAAGTATCTTTGTTCTATAATGTTAAAATCAATCTAGACCATCTTTCCTTAGTTTTCAGATGTATAAGATTGAAGTTTATTTTTTACAGAGCGGAAATAACCGACATATAGCAGAATTCTAAAACATATACAGTTTAAAATGGCACAACATGTTTCAGGAGACACAAACTGAACAATTCGATTCAACTTTCAGTAAAAGGGATTTATTGCTAATTAAATGTATATCATCATTCATCAAGTACCACTACAGTTAAGGGCGAGGCTTGGAACGACGGTAGTTGATCCGCTGGTGACTGTGATGTCGCGGATTTGAGTCGTGGAAACAGCCTCTTTGCAGAAATGCAAGGGGAGGGATGTGTACAATATGTGATGACCCTCCCTTACCCCCGCATAAGCCGGGGAGCGCGAGGTCTGCACTCTGCTACTTAACTACCACTACAATTAGTGCAATGCTTGGTCAAATGTTACACTCCACTGGCCCAGAAAGAAATATGTCGCTTAAATTCATCAATCTACTACCGACACTATGGCAATAGCTGTAAGTCCAGCCTTTTATCATAACTGCCAACTGAAGTACCTTCTTTTTATTAAATTAAAAATCAATCTAGACCAGCTGTAAATCTTATACACTTTAGGAATGAAGGCTTAACTGCTGAAGTTTATGTTTGCCAAATAGGAATGGAAACAATCTACAGATAGCAGAATTCTGGAATAGAGTGAAAGCAGGAGCGGGAACAAGAGCGAAATTCGTCAAAATCCCCAAAAAATGGGAGCGGGAGCGTCGATAGAGTGTTAGTTAATACTATATGAGTGATGATTCTCAAATTATATGGTATAGTATGTTAATATTAGTACATCAATACATAGACTGAAATTGCATTTAGATACTTAAGTTGAGGACTGACCCAATTCGACCGTCAAATGTACTGAAATAGTCCGGTCCATTTCATATTTGAAACTAAGCATATCCCAAACCCTAGAACCCCTCAAATCTGAAGCCATCATCTTGAACTAGCAGCAGCCAAACAAAATCACAAATCAGTCTGCAAATTCAGAGACAAACAAATTAACTGGATAGCCTTCTCAGTAACCACAAAGCCATATTTCCTATTCTTCTTTCTATTATGTTGTTATTCGTTGAGATCCTTTGGGATTCTGCTTGTTATTCAAGGGCGAAAGGTGGTTGAGAGGAATTAAAGATGAGTCTGTTCGAGGGCGGAAAGGTGATAGGACAGACAAACATCTAAGGTGGCAAAGCAAGACAAGAAGAATAAATGGAAGATGGGTCTGTCATCTGTGCAAGCGGAGAAGAAAGAAAAGGTTGGTGTTCACTTCTCAGGTTCCCACGTTCTGGACCAGATTGCTTTGTGACCTTATTATTAGAGCACGAACTAATTTATTGTAATCGTGAATCAGTGAACCATAATCCGCGATCTACAGACGCTCACACGCATGGAAAGCAAAAAAATCTTTAGGACACGTGAATTATGTTACTAAGCTCTACATTCCATTGAAGAATGGTATAAAGAGAGTGGTGCAACATGTTTCAGGATACAAAAACTGAAAGATGTGATTCAACTTGCAGCGACATGGAAATTATTAGTGGTAGTAATTACTGCAGTGTATCATCAACTACCACTACTGTAGTGTCCCTGCATGGTCTAGTGTTACTTTACACTGGCTCAGAAATAAGTACCTTGCTTAAATTCATCAATCTACTACCGACACTATGGTAGCAGCCGTAAGTCCGGCCTTTTATCATCACTGCCAGTGGAAGTATCTTTGTTCTATGTCAAAGTTAAAATCAATCTAGACAATCTATCAATCTTATACATTTTAAGATATATATAAGCTTAAGTTTGTTTTGGACAAATACGAATCGGAACAATCTACAGACTGCAGAACTGTGAAACAAAGAAAGTTTCAGACAACACAACACATCTCAGGAAAACCCACACTGAAAGATGTGAATCAAATTGCAGTAGCAGGGGAACTAATAGCTATTAGTAGGGCTGAGCAAAACATAGACCGAACAGAAAAAACGGACCAAAATTTCAGTTTTCGGTCCAGACCTAATCCATTTCGGTTCGGTTCTCGGTTTAGACTTTCAGAGATTTTCGGTTTGGTACAAAACCGATTTTTTTCCGGTCCAAACCGAACTGAACGGAAATTTACTTTAATTATATATATTTTTTTAATTTTAAAACTTATACAAAAAGAAAGACACATAAGTCATTACTCATTACAATTGACAACCCTAAATCATTTATCTAATCTGCCTCTCACGCCAACCAACTCCTCCACCTCCAGCCTCGCCTATCTTCCGCCGCCTCCATCCGCAATATCACGCAGCCATAGTCCGTGCTCTAGACCTCTACTACTTTTAGTAGTTCTCCCAAGCAAAAAAGAAGAAAGAATAAGAGAAGGAATTGGAAAAGTGAGAGAGATTTCCCGATTTCTCTCTATTCTTTCTTTTTCTTGATTCTCTTTTTCAGATCTGGCCGGTCCCATTTGAAATTGCTCCTCATTTCTTTCTTTTCTTGATTCTCTTTGCGATTTTTATATGAATGAGGAGAAACGTGAAGAGCTTCAATTTGTGGGGGTGTGGTGCTGATCTGATTCTGGTGAGTTTGGGGAAGGATTTGTTGCTAAATTATCAATGTGGTGGTTTTAAGTATGGAGATTTTTAGCTGTTGTTTTCATTTGGGGGAAAGAAATGATATAAGGAGACGATTTTTTGCTATTGTTTTCATTTAGTAGCTGCTTTTTTTGGTGGTGTCAAGTATGTAGATTTCAAGTCTCCACAACATCTCTTATTGTTGTTTCATAATTTTCCAGTTTAATTTTGTTTTTATTTTTATTTTTTAATAAGAGTTCGGTCCAAGGTCGGTTAAGGCCCGGGCCGAACCGAAAAATCCGGTTCGGGCTAGAAACCGACCATCATTCGGTTCAGTTCTCAGTTCGCCAAAAACTCTAAATTTCGGTTCGGTTTCAGTCCAGTTCGGTTCGGTTCTGAACCGATGCTCAGCCCTAGCTATTAGTATATACTTAACCACCATTACTGTTAGTATCTGTTTTTTATCTAATGTCACCTTCCACTAGCTCGGAAAAAGTAAGTTGCTTCTATTCATCAATCTAGTATCGACACAATGGTAGCAGCCTCAAGTCCAGCCTTTTCAGTTTTATCATCACTGCTAAATATTTTACCCGGACGATTCAATTTCCCCTTACATAACCGTGTTGGATACTCAACACAACAACATGGGTATGGCACTTGCACACTTCACTTAAGACCAAAACTTGAATTTTTTGGAATAGGCAAATTCGATGCCAGTAGGGCACGTATAGCCAGGTTTGTGAAACATAGCTGCCAATGGAACTTTCTTACTTTTATAACCAAACTAAACCCAATCTAGACCACCTTTACCTTTTACTTTTCACATGCTTTATTAGATGAAGTAGAAAAGGATCTCGAACTACTGCAACTGGAATTTGTTAATACTAGGTAGAGAGTCATGATCAAGTAAGAAACGGAAGTTCTAATCCCCCTCCGAATCATGTAAATACTAGGAAAGGAAAAGCTTCCTAGACGGAGTTATAATAATACGAGGACACATCTGAATAGATTAGGAAGATTGAGTCAGAACAGGGTAGTGAACAGGATATATGTAAAGTCCAGATTTAATAAATAGTAACTTGGTCTATTAGTTTGGATACTCTAATCTTTCGCTTCTACAGAAGCTGGTTCGTCTGTTTTGGTGAATGGTTGATTCTTAATTTCCCCATTCATTGTCAATAAAACATCTCAGAAAAGTGGCAATTTCTACACCATAAGGTTATATTTTCAGGTTTAATCTGCTCTGCTCTATCAAAATAACACAAGTGACCTTTTAATTCAACTGTTCAAGGTTCAATATGTGTCTAGTGACATCTTAATCTTACCACTGGCTCAGAGAAAAATACCTTGCTTAAATTCATCAATCTACTACCAACACAATGGTAGCAGCCGTAAGTCCGGCCTTTTATCATCACTTCCAGTGGAATAATCTTTCTTCAATATCCAAAGCTAAACTAAATCCATAACATACTTACCTTTTACTTCTCAATGTATCACCTGAATATGGAATCTACCATATGAAGTGGAAAGGGGCATCATCCTATGGTATGGGGAATAACACAAGTGACCTTTTAATTCTACATTTCTACTGTTAATCCTCCAGGCTTCATCTAATGACATGTTACCACTGGCTCAGAAAGAAATACCTTGCTTAAATTCATCAATCTACTACCGACACAATGGTAGCAGACGTAAGTCCGGCCTTTTATCGTCACTGCCAATGGAAATCTTTCTTCATCTATCTAAAAGCTAAACTAAACTGGAACATCTTTACCGTTTACTTCTCAAATAAAAGATTGAACTCGTACAATCATGAACTAATAATTGTGTCATGTCATGTCATGTCATGTATGAGCTTATGTACGAGGCTGACCAAGTCAACTGGGGAAGGGTTGCATACTTAAACAGCGCAAATTACCTCACTCTACTCTGAAACTATTAATTAAAGCTTCCTATCAAGTCGATACTGAACTCATAGAATGTTGAATTAATACCTGTGTGATGTATAAGCTTAGAGACGAGGCATATACCAAGTATGTGGAGAAGGTTTGGCTGCCTTAGCAAAGCAAAACAAGTTACCTAACTTTTCGATTGTCTAGGAAACTACTGAAGCTTCATTTCAACTAACAAATCTAGACAAACTATATTAGCTCCGAAAATGAAACGACTAAGCTTCCTCTCAACTTACAAATCTAGACAAACTGCATTAGCTCAGAGAAAAATCATCAAAATGCTTAAATGAAAGGGGTATAAGAGGCTAAAGCAGCAGCAAATGATGAAGCACAAACACACACACCTTAGATGCAATGGTAATTCCGCGCTCTCGCTCGAGGCTGATCGAATCAAGTGCCCGTTCATGGGGGATATCAGCGCCGCACTGGCGGAGGAGCCTGTCCATGAGTGTGGTTTTTCCATGGTCGACGTGGGCAATCACCGCGACGTTGCGAAGACGGTTCGGATCCAGAGCTCCGAAAGTGGAGGTCGCGGTGGCGGTGGCGGTGGCGGCGGAGGAGAAGGTCCTGGTCAGGGCGGAGAGGGGATTGTGGTGATGATAGGTGGAAGACTTTCTGGCGGCGGTGGACCACAGAGAACGGAGGAGTGGGCCGACCATGGTGAAATCTGGGGTACCTCAGGAAAAGGAAGAAGAAAGGTGCTAATCTATAGGGTTTAAGACCATGTAGGGTTTTGTAATTTTCTTTTTTCTTTTCGCTCAAATTTTGCAATTTTTGTTCCAAATAGATAAGACAAATTACATTTGACACTAAATTTTAATTGAATGGATTTAATTGAATGGATTGACACTAAATATAACAAATAGTAACTAAA
>JAYMSR010001349.1:0-10380 GCA_036897825.1 Plantago rigida
ACGAAGTGCATGATTGGCGAAGAAACAAGTAAAATTTAAAAAATCGAGTTAAAAAAAAAAATCTAGTAAATTTTAATATACCAACCAATTTCCTAATGTTTTCCCCAAAACTGATTCTCCACTAACATTTCTCTTCTTCCTCTTCACATTCTCCTCCTATACCAACAATCAATCAAACACCAAAACCCAAAAATCAAACAGTTCACTGAACCAAAATTCAAAGCTCAATTATGGCAGGTGGAAGCAATTTAATGGCAGTTGTACTGGTCCTAGCTGTGGTGACGTCATCCGTTCTTCCTCAAGCGCGTGGGAACTCTGAAGGTGACGCGCTCTACGCTTTCCGCCGGAGCTTGTCCGACCCGGATAACGTGCTCCAGAGCTGGGATCAGAACCTTGTTACTCCTTGCACTTGGTTTCACATCACTTGCAATCAAGACAATCATGTCACTCGTGTGTATGTATCCATCTATCTATCTATCTGCCTTTTCGGAGTTCGATTTGGATCTTTTGCTGCTTTATTTGTTCAGATAGATTTGGTTTTGCTTTTGGAAGATGCTATTTACTGTGTAGGCAATTCTCAGTTTGGGATGAAATGAAAAATCTGTAGATTGTCTTTTTAGGGATAGAGGTAATTGTTCTATTTAATGCATCTAGTTAAGGCTGAGCTCATATACCTGGAAATAGTTATTGCCTGACATAAGCTTCTCATTCGTTTGATTTGGTGTTATTCTTTCTTCTTTCGGTTGGATTTGTTTGCTTTTGTATGCGTCTTTACCATGGTTAAAGTTTCGTTTTTGAGGAATGTTTTGGGCTATTCAAAAATCGAAACTTTGTGGACTGGAAATAAAAAGTAAAGTTCATCATATAGAATTTGTTAAGAACGTTTATTGCAGTACAGTTTTGGAATTGTCAGTTGATTTTCTTTCGGTGGAGAAACAAAACCGATCCTTTTGGCTGGTTTTGATGCAAAATACTTTGAACTTTTAGTCGTTGGGACTGAACTCTGTCATTGTTGAAACCAAGTAGACAGGCAGATTTCATATTTTAAGGTCCCAAGTAAAATGCAAAGGAAAAGGACTATTGTTTTGTTTTGTTTCTGAAGGGGTTGGCTACTTGAGTTGTTACACTCTAGAATCTAAGTCTAATGATGAATATAGCTGGACATTTACATGTTATTCATGTTGGATGCTTGTCATTTGCTCTGATATATTTGGACTTTACAAGATTAGATTGAGAATGAGTTTCTAGCATGGACGATTCCGTATGACGTATACTTTCAGAGATCTAGAATTGTAAGTCTAAAACAAATCCAATCAATTAGCAATCAAAGACAGTGCTTGCTACTTCAGAATCCCAATCACCAGGCAAATGAATCACCCGTAGCCAATTTAGCATTACTCGTTTCAGCACACTGGCAGAACCGATGTCTCGACTCAATCCCTCCACAAAAAAGCAAATATCATCAGTTGCAATACCAAACTTCATGATTCTGTCTTTGGTTGCTAATCTTTTATGCAAAGCACAACCACACCACAAATTCTGCTCTAGGCCTGGCCCTATTGCCAAAGAAAATGTTTCTCCAAGCAACAACATCCTTATCTCCATGGCCCCCTCCCCTGTGGAATACTTACCACCCCCTCTGAAGTTCAGTCCAAGCATCTAACTGAGATCTGTGCTCTTCCCATAAGTATCCTGTGCAGAATCCAAGAGCAATTATTTGGGAGCTGATAATTCAAGAGCATACAACTGGTTCTAACTTTTAGCCTTTCACAATGTCATGATTCATATTTCTCTTATTCTAGAGTCTTAGTGATCTAAATTTCAGTTTCAAATAGATGATGGTTTGCTTGAAATGGTTTTTTCTCTTTCTTTGATTTTATTTTTCATTTTTCATTTTTTGTTTGTGGAGAACATCAGTTGCAGGCATGCATTTTCAAATCTATGAAAGATCTATTTCAGTTACATGATAAACTTTCCTCTTTCTCATATAACGTAGCCTTTCATTTGTATTTTTTGTTATGAGTCTGAAACTTGATCTTTATGCTTGAATAGGGACCTTGGCAATTCAAATCTATCTGGTCATCTAGTACCTGAGCTTGGGAAACTCGAACATCTCCAGTATCTGTAAGTGCACTGTTAATTGATACATGTACTAGTTTGGTATTTCTGCATTATAATATCTGTCTATCATCAATGTTATCTATTCATGCATGATAATTTTTCTTCTCCTTGGATCAATTCACGCTTATCATGAATCATGTTGGAGATTTAGGAAGCTTCTTACTAGTAGTATGGCTTAACCATACAACTACTAACAATATGCACTAATATGTTGTTTGGTACTTTGGTAAGCTGCATTGCAAAGTGAAGATCCACCGAACCTTGTGATATCTACCTCTCTGTCATGGCAGTGATTAATACTGTATCTGACTTCTTATCTTGCAGAGAACTCTACAAAAACAATATTCAAGGTACAATTCCCTCCGAGCTGGGTAACTTGAAAAACCTGATAAGTCTGGATCTGTACGAGAATAATGTGACTGGAAAGATACCTGCTTCACTTGGAAAATTGAAGAATCTTGTATTCTTGTAAGTTCCTTACTTTCTGTTTCATATTTAAAAAAAAAAGTGGTTGAGGGGTTCCCTTGTGTGTTCGGTGGTGGGGCATTGAGTCTTGAAGCATGAAGAAGCTATTTCATATTGATTCTTGAATCTTTGATCTGATGAGAATGTGCATGCCGAGTCTGTAGTATTTCTTGTTGCTTGCTGGTTGCCAGACAGAATAATGTACTTTGTAGGCATGGGAAAAAGATGCAGACAGTACCAATATGACTCTTCGTCTTGTTCCCCTAAAACTAGGAAATAAAAGGCACATCACGGCATAGTTTTGCATTCAAGTTACATTTGCAATTGTACATCCTTATTGTTATAAAGTAACTGCAATTACCTCCCCGTGAACAAGTAATTACTCACCAATTCCAGGGTTTGTAATCACCCATTAGCTTATATGTAAAACAATTTCTTCAATGGATGTTGAAAACTGCATATCTCCACTTATCACTGATTACTTTAATACGATTCA
The DNA here is from genome assembly GCA_036897825.1 of Plantago rigida. NCBI lineage: Eukaryota > Viridiplantae > Streptophyta > Magnoliopsida > Lamiales > Plantaginaceae > Plantago > Plantago rigida. The sequence goes on from JAYMSR010001349.1 coordinate 3,083, forward strand.
ATAATGTATTTGTATGTTTCTTTCCAGGCGTCTTAACAATAATAGGCTAACAGGGCCAATCCCAAGATCACTTTCAAAAATGTCTAGCTTGAAAGTTGTGTAAGTACTTCTTATCTATTTCTTACATCTTCAAAATTATGCAACGGAAATTGTTTCTGAATATGCTTTCATTTCCAGGGATGTATCAAATAACAATCTGTGCGGTACAGTACCTACTACCGGTCCATTCGCGCACATTCCTCTAAACAAGTAAGATGTTTGAATATGTGGTTATAATTTCTTCAGCTATATTGAACCTTTATAATGTACCGAACTCAGTGTGCAAAACTAATAGAATGAGTAACATTGTTGTTGGGTGGAGATTAGAACATTATGGCTTGGTATTGGTTCTTATTTCACTTGGGTGTCTTTCCAAGCCCTCCCTGAATAAGCCTTTACTGACCTGTGAATTCATGCAACTTGCCGTTTTGCAGTTTTGAGAACAATCCACGTCTTGAAGGTCCTGAGCTACTTGGACTTGCGAGTTATGATACTAACTGCACATAGAGAAATTGGTGGCCATATCTGCAGAACTTTGCAGCAAATTGCTCCCTTTAATGGTGCCGTATCTCCCTAAATATATTGAACTAGTGTGTATCGTAGTATGTACTATAATATGCCTACCATCACACTAAAAAAACAAAGCGCTGGTCTATGGTCTTGTAAGCTTGATGTAGTAGGCGATAAGCATGAAGTTGTATGATACCTGTTATTTTTCGTAATAGATTGCGCAAGTATTTTATGTGTACGAGTTTCTTGCACCAGCTGATCCTTGTACAGGGTAACAAGCATCTTTCCCTATCAACTTGTGCGAATCTCAATCCTCTTTTCCATTGAGAGAATAGATTCATCTGAACACCTGCTATTTATTAACCCCCAAGAATTTCAAATTTTAATAAACAAACGTCTAAATATATAATTTGTACATGTTTTCGTCCATCTTCTTCCTTTATTCAGAAAATGGAGATTTGATACACGTTTGTACAGGAGCTTCCATGGTTGAATCTCTAGACCCGAGCTTTCCATGAAGCTCCCAATCCTTTAGATTGGAGCTTCTTTGGAATCTCCAAACTGGAAGCTCCATTTTTGTTTTTTCCCCCCAATCAGTGAAGAAAATAACGTGCTGCAATAAACTGGAACTTTGTAAATGTTCTTAAGAAACTGTGGAGTATGGCTGATAATAATAGACAAGAAACAAGCAATCTTGTATGAATTGAAACCAGATCCATTATTACATAATAACTCAATAAATACTCATGTTGCACGCCCAGAAGTACTGTATACAATCGCCATATATCAAACAGCAGATATGTCTTGGCAAACAATAAATAAAAATAGTAAGATCTGCTCATAATTTTACACAACACACTGTCACTCACTCTGAGATGTCAAATATCTTTCTCAATCACCAACACTTCACAAGTAAAAAAGAAGAAAAACCAAAAGCCTCTTAACTTCAAGGAATCAAATGAAAAACCAATTCTTGAAGAAACCAAACATATTAAATAAAAGCAACACACAACCGCAAACCCAGTACTCGAATAAAAACAGAAATAATCTTGAGATCTACAGGAGGATGGACTAAGACAACACACGCCATTTTCTCTTGATTTTGCATTCTTATTCTTTATCAGAATCACTCGAACTTGAATCAGAGCTAGAACTGGAGCTGGAGCTAGAACCAGAGCTTTTAGAAACTTTACCTTTTCCTTTAGAGGTTTTGGTTGAATGCGAGTCTTTATGTTCTTTTACCTCATGATCAACGCTGATTTCTTTTACTACATTTGACTCAGGCTCAGAAGAATCCACCCTGTCAGCATTGATTTGTACTGATCCAACAATTGGACTCGCCTCCAGTTGATTCTCTGTAGTATTGCTCAACACTTTTTCCGGGTGCGCGCTTGTCCCTTCAGCCGGATTGGATTCTGCAACAAGCAAGTCTGTAGAGGTTTCATGTATTTCTCTGGGTTCAACCACTTGCTTATCCAAACTAGTTTCCCCAGTTGAGCAAACTTTATCAACTAGTATTTCTTGATTGGTGTTTACAAGAATTGAAGTCCCATGCTCCGTTTGACCCTCGGAATTCCTGGCTATACTTTCTTCAATTGCCAGCTCAACCTGGGTTGTCTCGGAAAGATCAGATATTTCATTCTCGTTTACTGTTTCCCTGATAACCCTCTCTGCTTGGACCAGCTCCAAGTCCGAAAACTTATCATGGTCCACTACTGTTTCTTTGATAACCAGCTCTGCTTGGGTTGGCCCTGAAACATCAGATTTCTCAGGCTCGATTTTGGCCTGTTCAGTTACCACTTCTGTTTGTGGTCGCTCCAACACAACAGATTTCTCAATCTTACTATCAGTATTTTTCCCAGATTGCAACCCAATATCTTCAGATTCTTCTCGACTTGGGAACTCATTACTCTCGGCTCTTGATGCCCCAATTTCAGCATTATGTATAACACCTTCAGCTTCAGGTATCCCATAATCACCAGCTTCATGAATGTCATTTATCAAAGGATAAACGACAGAGGCTTCATTTTCCGTGGAACTCATATCATCATCAGAGCTACCCTGGTCCGGAGAATCCTGCCCGTCTCTTTCATTATACTCCTTACCCGATATATCAATGTGCTCAGCAATGCATCTTTCAGATGTTCGTATCTCCGAAATATTTTCCATGTCTTCATATACATCCATCTCCTCTCTTAAATTGGTTGAATCAATTGTGTGTTCTGTTGTCGTCACTTCAACAGAACTATCCTCGATAACTGCCCCAGCACTAGTTTTCGCATGAAGTGCCAAAGAAGAGCTTTCTCCAACAGAATCTACCATTTTCTCAGTCTCATCTGAGCCGGATCCCCATTGCTTGACACTAAAGTCACAAACACTGTCTAATTCAGACAACATTCCTTCATCAATTTCCTTTATCTCATCCACTTCTTCAACCACTGCCTGGAGATCAGCATGAGGACTAGCTGTGTCAGAAGATGTAGATGGAATTGAAATGAAGTCAGGACTTAATGGAGAGTTGGCATTTGATAACATGTCTTGGTCTAGCTCTTGAACCTCTGGCATGTTCACTTCCTGAATTGTTCGAAGATTACTCGATGACTCGACCATGGGTTCGGGTGCCTGCACAGAGAATTACGAATAATATAAGTTTTTCCGATTGCTTCTTCGTAGGTACAGAGCATAGCAATGCTCAGAATGATTGTTGAGCCCTACTAACTATGAAATAACGCACAACACCCCAACATTTTTCGAATGTATGATTTACATCCAATGTCTAAAATTATGAGACTGCTCCTGCGTTTCACAAACTGCTATTGACTCCAATTTGTCACAAAAAAGTAATCAAGAAGTACTATTGGAGGAGCCACAAACAATTAGTGAAATGCACTTGTGAAACTACAAAAACTATAGGAGAGAACATTCTTGAATTTACAATACGAATTAGCTAGGTCATGATAACAAGTAATTTCTTTAAACGTTATTCAGTTCCTGAGGTAACTTTTCGTACTCAAAAAACTTATTAGCGTCTAACAACAAGACATCTTTCCAAGAAGTACAAAGTATCATATTTGAAGTGATAAGAAGCAAATAATTTTCATATACAAATGATGAGTAATGTTTTCGTTCCAAATTATGGCTGAGAGCCAAATTTACATGCATAATGTCATATCTACTTTTTCACCTGATGCTTGCCTCCTTATGTTTTTGTACAAAAAGTACAGAGTAGCATGACATAAGTGACAAATTTAGATATTCATCAAACGAGACAACACATGCTTAATAATTTCTCACTTGAGAAAAACATGGACTCAACAGCACCTCTATTTTTTCCCCTCAAAGAACAAGCTAAAAAACAACAATCAGCTAGAGTATGTTAACTTCAAAATACCTGCACTACATTGAGATGTTTGAAAGATGGTTGGTGCATTGGCTTATCGTAAAAGAAAGTGCTTGCATGTACATCAGCAGTAGTAGGCGTCAAACTTAGCTTCTCATGTGCCTCGAGATAGACATCAGAATCAGAATTTGGAGACTGGACGTTGTCTATAGTATTTTCTTCAACTGAATTGTTGAAAGTCAATTGGTTTGTAGATGCTTGTCCACTGACCTCACCCAAATCAACTTCCCTGGAAATCACAGAATGCTTATCCTCCACAGAACGGGATAAATTCTGTTCTTCAGGAGACTCAACCACATCATGAATATCTTCATCAGAACGTGAGCTGGGAACTTCTCTGTGCACCTGCCGATTTACGAGATTTTCCACGAGAGAATGGGCTAAATTCTGATCTTCAGAGGATTCAACCACATCATGAATATATTCATCAGAACTCGAGTTTGGAATTTCTCTGTGTATCTGCCTGTTTATGATATTTCCCCCGACAGAATGGACTAAATTCTGATCTCCGGATGACTCGACCACATCATGAATATCTTTATCAGAACTCGAGCTGGGAACTTCTCTGTGTATCTGCCGACTCATGAGATGTTCCACAGCAGAATGAGCTAAATTCTGATTTTCAGAACACCCGACCACATCATTAATATCTTCATCCGAACTCGAGCTGGGAATATCTCTGTCTATCAGCTGATGTTTGAGATTTTCCCCAACAGAAGCTTCTATAGTTGATTCTGAGAAATAGGAATTAGTATTATCTTGCTCCCTTTTGCCAACAACATTAATTATTGTAGATTCATGTTCATCCACTGGATGGTGTGAGGACTCAGGTAACATCTGTGTGTCAGCAATATCCTCCGGACTACTACTTTCAGATTCTCTGTCAACAGAAGGTACCATCCTCTTGACCAACACAGGTGGCAAAGAAAGATCAGATTCAACATGCACAATAGAAGAAATGGACGAGGATGAAAAAGTCTTCCTGATTGCTGGTGGGCTAGCATCATAAACCGGCTCCCTGTGTAGGACTTCATCAACCAGAGTACTAGTAATCCTCAATTCTGTACTCGTTTGAGTCGAGATGCTAGGCACTTCTACATTGGCATCTCTTCTTACCTCTTCCGTATCGGTAAAGACCCTTTCACTCACTTCTGATAAAGACGAAGAGCTTGAATCCCTACTATATCTCCTTTCATCTTCAGAATTCGAATGATATCCACTAGCCTGGACTTCTCCTCCCAAAGACACTTTTTCTTGTTCTTCATCTTCTGAAGATTGGCTTCCATGACCAACAATCTCAGAAACATGAGCTATATCTGAAATCAGCTCAGTTTCTTGCAATTCATCTTCTTCAGTAACTTCTTCTCTATTGGAACTCATACCATGTTCTGCTGGTGGGCTCTCTTCAGTGACCTGTTTCATACTGGGAAGCGACTCTAGCTCTGGCTCATTGTCTTCATCTGGTAGCTTTCTTTCTTCAAGATCCTCAACTGAACCAAGTGATTCAGTTTCAGGAACGGAGCTCACCTTAGAGTCACTGAGTTCACTTGATTGCCTCTGAAATAGTGAATAACTAGATTCATCCGACGCCATTCTCTCCGGAACAAAGTAAGGTCGAAATCTGACGTCTAGCCTCTCTTGCCTGCCAGGTGCAAAAATCGAGGATCCCACATTGAAACTTTCATGTCTCCTAAAGATTGGTTCTCTTGGTTGAAACGGTTCCCTTGGTTGGAATGTAGTAAAATCCTCCTGAAGTCCGTCTCCCACTAGATTGGGCTTCTCTTCACTTGAGTCATAAGGAATATCAAAAGGGTTCCGCCTCGGTAATAAAATTGAAGGAGCGGAACCAGGAATCGGAGGTAAACCAGAGTTGTCATAAGAATCGTGAGAGACATCAAAGGGGTTTTGCCTGATAGTCGAAATGGGAGCAATGATGAAAGGAAAATCAGTGCTCTCCAAGTCTAACAAGTTTCTTTCTGGTACCATGCTCATATTCTTCCTGGCTCTGCGTCTCAAAATCAAATTCTCCAACCGTTGGTTTCTTTCTAACTCAGAACTCCCAAGATCCATGAGATTCTTCTGGTCCTCTTCAGTCCATGTAATCGCAGACTCTGTCTGCTCTTCTTTATCAACCTGTGCATCTTGTTCGTCTTCACCATCTTCGTTCTCATCCTCCCCAACTTCTGACTCCTCATCGTTTTCTGTATCTTCATCAGACTCATGACTACTGGATCTTGAAGAACTTTCAGATGCTGCATCAGATCCGTCCACGGATGTAGGAACAGGCTGTGGAGCATCTTCGCCCAAAAGTGGGTGAAGTTCATCAAGCATCGGCATTATGTCCGCCATTGAAGCATCCGGAGAAGAACTCTCTGCCCGATCAGACCCAGAATTCAAACCCTCATCGTCTTCCATATCTTCATAAACATCTTCCTCCTCCTCATCCCGATCTTCAATTCGTTTCCAAGGAGAACGAGGTGGAGAATCCAATGAAGCCACATTCACCCTCTCAGAATCAAAAGAACCCCCCTCTGATCTCTCATCATCCGACTCAACACATTCATCATTCGTCTCAGGGGGAATTGAAGAATAATGATTCTCCATAATCTCAACATCACTAAGTCTCCCATCGTACCACTCAGCTTTCTCCTTGTATCTCGTATCACCAAACTCCCAGCTATCTCCCCAAACTTCACCATCCCCTAGATCCTTCTCCCTAGATCTCTCCTCCACAACTAAACCAGTATCATCCGAAGTATTACCTCCACGAACTTCACTAAATTTACTGTGATCCTCACTCAACTGCTCCTCCTTGTCCTTACTTTCCTCACTGTATCCCTTTCCCTTGACATAATAGCTATCATTCTCATAGACATGGGTGGAATCTCCAGACACCCCAGTCTTTAAAGATGCAGCATGATGCAAACTCTTATCTTCTAATTCGATTTCGGGTAGATTTACTTGCCCAAAGCTCAAAAGGGTGCCAAGCAACAGAGCAGTGCATACAAGGACAGGAGAAGCAGACACCAACAATGAAAACAAAAATGGGGATGATCTGTACAGATATATCAAGAAACACACAAAACCCACAAGAAACGGATGACTGCAAACTGATCGAAAACACCGTCCAATTACAAAACTCACACTTCTCATCTTAACTCCAATATCACCCATAAAGTAACTTTTCCTTCAAATCTGCCATATCATACAATTCAGAAATATCCCAATTACAATCATAATTAGATCAACACATCCACAAGGGAAACAAAATTTCGAGACAAGTAACAAGATTAGCCAAGAACTCACCTTTAAGAATAGAATTATGCAAAATGATGTCAAAGAATCCGAT
>JAYMSR010001350.1:0-10374 GCA_036897825.1 Plantago rigida
GTTGTTAGGTCATCGCACTTCTCAATTGGTTCATAAGTTTCCAAACACTTGACCTCTTCCTTTTCTTCTTCCTCCTTTTCTCCGGATAATTTCTCCTTCAACTTATCCTTCAAGCTCTTCTTTTTCTTGTCACCATTTTCAGCTACTTCATCCTCATCACTTGACTACACACATTTTCCAATAATTGTTACATATTAGACACATATCCCTAACTATAAAGATCATATGTTCAGCTATAAACTTTACATCGAGAGACCATCTCTAAGAAACATGATCAACATGCAAGATAGAAAGATGTACTCAACACCACATATTTTCAAATACATAAATTTTTGTAGATTTATTAAGCTAAACTTGTAATATTAATATTTGTAGTTGAACCCACTATATTTTATCTCACTTATCAATTCTTTGTTATTTATCGTTTCTAATATAACACTATTTTATACTATTTTATATATGTCTTACATACTTTATTCACAATTACCATGTTATCAACATAATATTCCACACAAACAATTTTTACATTAATTTTTCTAAATTCTAAATAAAGCAATTACTTACAAAGTTACTAGTTCATAGTAATATAAACGCATAACTTCATGTATACATACCGAGCTGCTGCTAGTCCGTTGTAGCTTCTTCAACAAGCCATGATCATGATCCTTCTCTTGTTCGCAGTCGACATCAACTGCATTCTCTTCCTCACAATCAGTGTCGAATTCGAATGTCACCTGGTCTTCCTGGCATTTGTTCTCCTCTTTCTTCCCTGCAAAATCGAACAGCCCACGATCAGCCGTATCGACACATTGCTCTTCCTCGATCTTGCTCTCCCCATACTTGATTTCTTCAGCCATCTTACAAACTTTCTAAATCTTTTATAAGGTTTGAACAAAGAATTCGATCACCAAATGCTTTAACTTTTGATTGCTTCTTAATAGATTTTGATTGCTTCTTAATAGAAATGGTTTAGGAATATTTGGTTTGTTCGAATGTTGAAAATGGAGGCCTGGGTTTATATATATAGGAACTTCAAACATGACGCGAACTATAAATTAACCTCGTATAATTCTGTTACCTAACCAGTTTTGTCCGATTATTATTTTAAAAAGCCAATTTAACTAACTGCTCCCAATTTCTATATCTGCCCTGGCAAATGGGACCTGATCTCAATTTATTCATTGGTTTTATAACTATTATATTGTTCATTTCATCTTCATAAGTTGACTATAGTAAAAAATTGCTTTACTAAATTTACATAAAATAGTTAAGTTTGACTGATAGTAATTTGATCGATTAGATTACAATCACCTTATTACTAGAGTTATGTTTCGTTGGCATGCTCCTCCAAGTGATACGTTGACCCTACTATACAGCATATGTACTTACATCGCACTTATACGGGCACCGGATACTTTCTAGAAGGTCATCTATCATAAAATTACTTCACGAACCAAGATACTTTCTAGTTAGTCATCCATCATAAATTTCCTTCACGAAGATACTTTTCAGTTAGTAATCCATAATAAACTTACTTCAGAACAAGTAGGCTAACACTGAAGTTCTTATAAATGAATTCTCAAATAAAGATACACGTTATTATGAGTAACATTCTCAATTCTTTAAACATTTTGAATTTGACTTGAAACATTAATACGTTACACAAATTAAGATTAAAAAGTTAATAATAAAATTTTAAAAAAATATATAGATTGAAAACTTCGGACATAAGTACATTATTCCAAACATAAAATTTGATTCTGAAAATTTGCCAATAGAATTAATTCCAAAATCATGGCAATGAATATCCAGACAACACATTTACTTCGATATCCTACAATTGCAAACATGACAGCGTAATATTCATAATGATGAATCATAGTAGTTTTCTAACAAGGGCAGAGAGGAGAGTCACCCAGACATGAAGGTAGAAATTGCAATTGTTTGGTATTTGCAAATATTCAGCCAGAGTTACCAACAAACTAAACCGGCCAAAATATAGCACCAATAGCCCTCAAAGTGACTCTCTATGGGTCTAATGCAGGATGATCTTTGGGGTCAAAACTAGCTCCAGGGTTGCCAAGTTCCGCAGCAGTAGCAGATGGTGGAGGCTGCTCGCCGGGCTGAGCAGGGGGGATCACAACCTCGGCAGCATTAGGTGCTGGAACTTCCATAACATCAAATTTTGATTTACGAGGAGGACGTCTCTCATAGCTTCTGCTCCTGCTTCTTCTTGGGGTGCGACTGCGGCTTCTCCTTGGACTACGGCTACGTGACCAGCTCCTGCTTCTGCTCCGACTTCTGCTATAACTCCTACCTCTACTCCGGCTTCTGCTCTTGCTCAAACTATGGCTCCTACTTCTGCTGCGGCTATAATCCCATGTTCTAACTCTGTCTGGGCTTCGACTATAACTCCTACCCAGACTTCTATCTGAGCCATCTCTTCTGCCATCAAACCTACCACGCCCCCGACCCCTGCCACGTCCCCGCACGTCCAGATCACTGAAACGATCATTGGGCCCGCGACCACCTCTGTCCCAACCCCCACGACCACCAAAACCACCATCCCTACCACCCTGGCCAGCAAAATTCCCGTCCCGCATCCCTCCACGCCCACCAAAACCTCCATCCCTCATCCCTCCACGTCCACCAAAGCCACCATCCCTACCACCACTACGACCACCGAAATTTCCATCTCTCATCCCCCCACGGCCACCAAACCCACCATCCCTCATCCCCCCACGGCCTCCATCCCTCATCCCTCCACGGCCACCAGGGCCTCCATCTCTCATCCCTCCACGGCCGCCAAATCCACCATCTCTCATGCCGCCACGACCACCGGAATCCCAGCGACCACCACCACCATCAACCGAGTCATAGCGGTTCACTGCGCCACGGTCCTTTCCAAAACCAGGACCACCCCGTAAAGCTATATCCCGAACCTCAGGGGGCACAACTTGGTTGGCGCCTTCCAAAACTTTAATAAGCTCGGGAGCGTGCTTCCAATCTTGCTCAGAGAAGAAGGTATATGCAATACCTGTAGCACCAGCTCTCCCAGTTCTTCCAATTCGGTGGACATAGTCTTCAACCCCAGTTGGAAAATCATAGTTGACAACTACCCTGTGATATGATAATCTCAAAATGGCGTACTAACAGAAAAATGTAAAAAGATGAACAGGAGAACACTAGGGTGGTTGGATAAAATGTAATAGTGAATATTGTCAAGGTGTGTGTGAGTCAATGATGTTGACCTTATATCTCTTATATCAAGGCCACGAGCAGCAACATCAGTAGCAACTAGAACGGGTGACTTCCCAGAACGAAATTGATTTAGAACCCAGTCTCTCTCACTCTGAGACTTGTCTCCATGAATCGCAGCTGCACCGAAGTTGCGTCCAATACTGCGTGTCAAGTGGTCACAGAGTCTCTTAGTTGAGCAAAATATGATCACTTTGGACCCAGGTTCTTGGGATCTAAGAATTTGCTCCAGATGCCTCTGCTTCTCAAATTCAGGGACTACTTCAACATACTGAAGACAGGTACTTTAGTGAATAATATGTAAATTACAAAGAGTAGTCAATAACTAAATAGATGCCAAGCATCAGAAACAACAAAAACACATTTTATGCACATGTACGAAGTCTGTAGAACAATTATAGATTGTGCATTACATCTTTTAATGCATTCTTCTTCCAGGAAATTTCTAGTTTATATTAGCTTTTAACAGATCATTATCTAAAATAGAGATGACATGGCATAACATAGGTCAGTTCATCTTTTTTCTTTCCCTGCAAAGATTAGCATCATACATGTAAAAGAATGAGAACTTCCCTAGTACTTTTCAACACAGAAGCAAAATCCCTGAAAAATTGACTAAAACAAGGAAGAGGATCGAGACCAAAACATTAAGCAAAAGATGTAAGAACATGGGCCTGGTAACAAAACCAGGTAAAGTGCCAAGGAAATTGCTGGAGCACAGACAACATAATACTTGAATACTTAGTTTACAACTTCGAAAATATTTCGTAAATCAAAATGTTTAAGATTACCTGGGTGATAGATTTATTTGCAGCCAGTTCATCAACACTGCCAATGGTCACTTGAACCGGGTTGGAAAGAAGATCACCTGCTATTTCAATTACTTCCTTGGGCCATGTTGCAGTGTACATGAGAGTTTGCCTACTTGGAGGTATCTCATTTACAATCTTACGTATTTGAGGCTCAAATCCCATATCAAGCATCCTATCAGCCTCGTCAAGAACTAGGAGAGAGACCTGCCTAAAGTCTACCCTTTTCATTTCAAGGATATCATTGAGACGACCTGGAGTTGCCACAACGATATCTGTTCCTCGGTCTAGTTCTTCAAGTTGAGGGTGTTTAGGAGCACCACCATACAAGCACTGAAATAGAAGAAAGAGTCAGTAGTTACAATCAGGCGCAGTAATGATTGAACTATTGAATGAGTAATGGTGAAACAGAAATAAGATCTTCACCCCACCGTGCAAGAGACTCGAGAAGAACCCCCAAATTTAATAGCTTCAGCCTTGATTTGATAAGCAAGTTCCCTGGTAGGAGCCAAAACTAACACTGTTGGGCCATTCCGACGATTGTTCTGCCGGCGTCTGAGATGAATGAATGCTGGGACCAAATACCCTAGTGTTTTGCCAGAGCCTGTTTTTGCAATAGCAACTATATCTTTGTTCTGTAAAGCAATGGGCCATGTTTGCGCCTGAATTGGTGTGGGGGCCTTGAAACCGGCAGAATCAATCTGTAACAAGAGATCGTAAAAAATAAACACCAGAAAGAGTAGTTGCTCAGAAAGCTCCATGAAAGACGGTGTATACTGAACCTCAAGGCTAAGCTAAGCGACTACATGTTTGGAAAGAGGAAAATATAATAAAATAAAAAACATGAGTGGTTAAAGAAACTGTTGGGTGTGGTTGCTTACTGAAGCAACTCGACGCTAAAAATGGAGCAGTCAAAACAGATGAGACTGAGCCAATAAGCTAGAAATGCCAGTCACAATATATTGTGATTTGAATGAAGCACCCTTCAATAAGTAGTGCCCAAGGGAGGCTCCAACAGTCCATTTTGCAGTCTCAAAGACACAGAATAGTTGTAGCCTAGATATGAGCATAGCAGGGCAGCGTACGACATGTGCTCCTCCTCCGGAGCAGATATCGCACCTGCGATAAGTTAAAACTAATAAGCTAAAAAACACTGAAGTCTGTGAATAAAAATAAAGTTGGACGACAGAGGACTTTCAAATTCAACATATCATTGAAAGTTATTCCAGCTCAGCTTCAGAAACTTACCTCGCAGAGTAATTCTGGTGGCAGTCCTGATGCTTCAAATGTCATGAACGGGGGAGGGACGTCATCACCCTAAATAATTTGAACCAACTATTAGGTAATAAATATTCACTTGATTGAATGATGAACAGCAAACAAAGAGCAAGTAAAAGGAAACTTCACTAATTTATTCAATGTTATAGTTCAATACAAACAACTAATAAAAAGCACTGTGATATTCAGTCTATTACAGCTGCCAAAACATTTCGGGATATGCTTACTGCTAGGTACACGCTTAGTATGTGACAAGTAATAGAAAATTTTATTTTACAGGTATTTCAGCTGATCAAGTAGAAACATATTAACCAACTTCCTGGTTTTCTTATTGTTTGTCCCAACTTCAACTTCCTATAACTAAAATGTTAATTATATTTCCTATTTTACTCATTCTTTCTCCTACATTATACATTCTTTCTCATACTTTAATACCCACTTAGGCACTTACTATTATATTCATTTCTCTCATTACTTGTATTATTCATCCTACTATTAATATCAGTAGCCAACTCAACCGGAAGTTGAAGCTGGGAATGGGATGGAGGGCCTTTCAATGCACTATAACTTATGTAAAAAAAATCGTTCATCTTCTCTTGATAACATAAAGATGTTAATAGTCACAAGCAGACTCATGGAAACTTTAATTTATAAGTAATGATAATGATAAGTATGATTGTAACACAGCATTAGATGGAACATAACTCCATAGTTTGGGAATATATGAAATATAACTCTTTAACCATCATCCAGTAAGAGAAATTTGTAGCATCATTGTCAGTTGTACATTATACATACTCAATGTTCTCATTTCGATTTGGGTTAAATAGTCTGGGGGAGAAGATAAAAGAAATTAATAAATGGCGAATTAGTTTCTTTCACATAAGAATTAGCAGAAAACTAGAAATACACAGTGGATGGTAATTGGTAAAGACTTAAATGTGTATTGTATAAGAGAATAGTGGATTGTGAAGGTGCAAACATGTGTGTTAAAAGGCTAATTTTTATAAGTGTGGTGACAAAGAAGGGGAAAAATTAATGGGCTGTCCGCAATAGGACCAGAAAAGGAAAGTGTAAATTTATTATGAGACGGAGAAAGTAATAGCACACTGTAGCACAAACGTGTTCTAGGGGGTATATTGCACTCAGGGTTTGGTTTTTCATGTTTCACTCGAAAATCTTTTAAAGTTATCTTTTCCAGATCAAACGGAAAAAAGACATGTGATTTAAAGATCAATGAGTTTCATCGAAATGTGTTGTGTTTCATTTGTTTCTTAATAAAAGGACGTGGTAGTTTTTTAACATTATACCACATCTAAATCACAAGATCCAGGTCACATCTTCTACCATTTGCTCTTTGGAAACAAAAATTCAGACATGAATCGTGATTCTTGATATATTTAAGACCTAACTTGATTAGCTAGAACTCAATTAATATAATATAAATCATGTGCAATGTAGTAAAGAACAAGTAGTGCCCAAACAAATATTGTGCAAACCACGGCGAGCACAAGAGCACTAATCGCACCAATGTAACAGAGCTAAAAGTGCAAATAGCTTGGTGTACAACCATGAGCTATATTGTGCATGGCGCTGAGCTGTGCTCTACTGATAGATATGACCAAACTCTTAATTCATGGATAAAGAAAGAAAGTCAAATCCCACAGTAACATCAAGTAATCAAATGAGATGCATTCCCACATCTAATCCAACTTTACTCACAAAAGGAACTTCAATCTTATTTGAATCATTGCGACATATTTCCAATTATGTTTTAACGAGATTTCTTGTGTGATTGTGCGATCTCCTATATTGTTTTTTTATAAAAATCATAATACTGTGATAGTTATATTTGCAAATATAATCTTGCATTGATGAAGCAGATAAAACACGATGACATGTTCCAAAGCCATACATTACTTCTTTTTTTTAAGTCAAACCACAAGTTTCGGAAAGAACACAAACCGTGGCCGTCACTTCGTGTTTTTGCCTATAAACTTCTGCTGATAAATTATGAGGATCTGAAGACCCCATCAACGGCATTGGAGGCCTCACAAAAGCATTGTTCTGAAATGGTGGCGGCCCAGATGCGATACCATGAGCGCCATGAAATGGAGGCCCACCTGGACCGTTAAACCCCTCAGGAAGGTGATATGGTCCAGTTTGAGCAGGCAGCAGATTACCAATCCTCATTTCCTGATAAAAGGAAGATACAATATCAACCAAAATTCTACTCAGTGCCATTGTATCCACAAAGAGTTTAATATATAAAGTACTAACCAACTAACCAACAGACACGTATGGAATTAACTTGTGTACATGTTATAATCGTATCTCCTAACTCCTAAGTATTACTTTTAGACCTAGGGAGCTTACAGGCTTTGCCATACCAGTTTAACTGGTCACATAAAATTAAGGTAATACTTATACAACAAGAAAAAAATTATAAAAACCAAACTAACGAAGCTCCCACCCACAAATCACAACATTGACCTTCTTTATTACTGATAAAGGCACTTTAATAGTGGCTTAAGTAAGAAAGTACCTGCTGGTTTCTAGTTCCAGGCAAAGGTGCAAGTTTAGGCATTTGATGAATTGCATTGACATCTTTGTTGGAATTATAAAAATATTCTTCTCCAGCCCTTCCAGCATGGTTTTCTTCATATGGCGTCCTTGATCCAAGAAGAGGAAAATTCTTCTGTGGGCCATGCATCATTCCAGGGCCCATTTGATTTTGGAATTTAAGTCCATGCTGCAAGTTTGCAAAATCTGCAGCAGCCGGTTTATTATGTTGCATATACGCAGATGAGCCACCATACAATGTAGATTGGCCCGGTTGAGTGTTCATAACTGCATTAGTGGAATTGTTTCCCACTGGCATGCTTTGCAAAGGAGATGTACCACTTTGCTGAATTTGCACCGAGGAATACCCAGCTTGTTTTCCTTGTTGAAACACAACATCATCTCTATGAGAAACTCCAGGTTTTTGCTCAGATGGATGCTGAAACTTTTGCCCCTGCATCAGTGGCTGCTGGGCTGGTGAAAATCCAGCTTGCTTCCCATGGTGAAAATCTATGTCCTCTCTCTGAGAATATCCAACTTTATGATCCTGTTGCTGAGGTAATTGTGGCCGTTGCAATAGATGATGCGGCTGTTGGGATGAATTGTATGGTCCTTGTGGAGGCATGTTTGGTTGATGCATTGTGTATTGTGTCTGTTGAGGGGTAAACTGGTATCCATGTGGCGGTCTCATTTGTCCTTGGGCATTATGTGTCATTGGCTGCATCTGTTGATAAGGTACTTGGGCGCCTGGTTGCGTGTGAACTTGCTGTGATGCCTGTGGAGGTCCCTGTTGCCCAGGATGCATAGGAATCTGGGCAAACTGAGGTGGCACTTGCTGAGCATTATGTTGCACAGACTGTTGCTTAGCTTGATCCGGTGCTACATGACCCTGCTGCATTGCATGCGCATACTGAGGCCCCTGCATCTGCCCAGGAGGTATTACTTGCTGTTGAGCAGCCTGTAGTGTTGGCTGTGTCTGTTGCTGAAAAGAAGAGCTCATAACCTGCCCTTGTGGTAGTTGGTTTTGCATCATTTGCTGATTTTGCTGGCTCTGGATACTTTCTAGTTCCGATGTCCTGGCGGCTGGAATAGGATTCAACTTGGGGGTGGCAGCTGCAGCGGGTGCAACAGGTGCTGGTGCTGGTTCTGCTTCTGGCTTTTCATATTGAGTAACATTTGTTTCAGGATTCCAATAGTACAAAAGACCTGTACTTCCATCAATCAATCCTTTCCAAGGTTGAGGAAGAGTTGGATCATCTGGAGCATATCTGGGACCAAGGGAACTGGGGGATGGCTCAGCAGTAACCATTCCAGTTGCAGAGCGAACACCACAGCAGTCAACTGAAGATTAAAGCCCAGCAAGCACAATAAGAAGGAGAAATAAAAAACCCATAAAAACATCTCAACAAAAACAGATAAATCATCTGCGCACTGAGAAGAAAACTAAATGACGAGGTAGAGCAAGGTCGCTAACATAATGCATTAAGAGCCAAGGATTATGCTACTGAGAATTCCTCGAGAATCCATCCAATTAAATGCCAGGGAACTCAGAAGACCATATAATCAGAATTCAGCCAATCATTTCACAGGTAAGGTCACTAGCATAATGCATTAAAAGCCACGGTATATACAACATCATATTTTCAGCATTCGGTCACTCATTTCCGCTGTTACTCTAAACTAGACTAGTTTCGACTTTCGAGTTTAAACTCCATCCATATGAAATCAAATCAAACTTCACTTCATGTCAAATCTAGAGCTACTCCAACTCACTCGATAAACAACAAACATAATGTCAGAATTATGTAACAATATGCTAACAGGAACAATACATTTCTAATTTCCTTGCAAATTCAACTAAATCTCAACCATTCAAATGAAAGAAGGCGTCATCTACAAACAAGCAATTCGTAAATCGTAAGTTCGTAACCTAGAGCTTCCTTTAATACTGAGATGTCAATCAAAAGCGATAATCAGATACTTATTTCCTCGTTTCCATGCATTCATCATCAGTTAAGTTAGCTCACCGAATGGATGCTCCGATGATGATAAGTTAATCGAAATATAAGCAATAGATGCATCGAACAAAGGTATAATCAGAATATCACTGACCTCTAGTAGAAAAAGAAGCTCCTGAGTAACTGTCCGGCTATGGAAAAGGAAGGATACACCGATTCAGGTTCGAGAGCGATGAGGAAAGTATCAGCTTGCGAACGGAGAAGAGAGCTAAATGCCTTATTGTTGTTTAGGGCTCAGGATGGGGAAAATTGGGTGCACGCTGGTACACGGTATTAAGCTAGTACTGCTACCATATTCTTTTTTTTCTTTCATTATTGTTATTTTACGGAATGGATTTAAATTATTTGATATTATAATCGTTGTTTTAATATGAGTGGTATGTTAGTCACTGTATGTGACTGGTATGTTAGCTACTAAACTTGGGTGATATATTAGTCACCACTGTGTT
>JAYMSR010001351.1:0-10373 GCA_036897825.1 Plantago rigida
GATACAGTTTTCGTTTATATTTGTTAAGAAAAAATGTTATACATAAAAAATGAAAATGAATCTACCCCATACCAATAAATAATAAAAAGGTATATATTTTACTACAGTTTTAAGTTTTTATATTTTATTTTAGTTTTCCACCTAAAACTATATATAAGGTGTGAAGTTATCCGAAACCTATGTAGTAGTATATATATTTTTAATTTAAACTCAGATATTATTATCACAAATTATCGATTTTCTACCTCGTCAGTGCAATGAGATAAGATAAATGGGTACATGCAAGGTTCCTCATCATAACAGAACTCTTGATAAAATATGACTCTACAGTCTAAACTAAAGTAAATTACCATAGTATTTAATCAATCCGTAATTTAATTATTCACCTAATAATTTAACCTAAGCAGCTACCTTACACTACCTGACCAGGTCCAGGCTATTTTTGTTTTGATGACGTGAAATTTGGTCAAACAGTTGCAGCTCCGGCCACTTGGACTACGATTAACGGTGTCTGCCCTTTGCGTACATATTTCTTCAATAAAATACTAATAATTATTGAGTCGGGTGAGTTTTTTCTTTCGACACATGTTTGTTTTTTCTTCCCTATCTAACACATGCATGGTCTTGTTCGATGTGTTTTGTCAGTACGAGCATCCTGCATGAGTTTATTGATGCTAATTAATCAATATTGGGTTAATTACTCTAAGTACTTTGTCAGGTTAAATTGTTTTAATCAACGTTTTTAACATATGGTTTTTAACATATGATATCATGTTTGGATTCTTCAACTTCTATAGGGTAAGTCATGCATAATTTTGGCACGGGGATAGTTGTATGTTATCACATTACTTGAATCCCAGTTTAAGATGCAACTAGAAAAAAAAAAGTAGTTAAAAACTTTTAGTTATTGTTTTGATAGTTTCTACTTCTATATTCTAGTCACAAAAATGGTTGTACATGTACATGTGACGCATATCGAATTTAATAAAATTATATATCAAGCTTGAATGACATTGCGAATTCAAGATATCCCAAGCAAAAACTTTATTTGGAATATTTTTAAGTAGCTGAGTGGTATTTTTACTCATATTTATGATTTATCACCTTATTCGACTCGATGTTCAGTTAGTTGTTAATGACTATGCAAATTCATTGCAGAATGCAAAGCCCTTACACAAGTATTCATAAGGTTTAATTAAACATTGGGACAACCAATAGCTGTTGGATTTTTAACGTTTACAGTTGTAGGGGATAAAATATGGTAACGAAGGGCCCAAAGCGGGGGGGAAAGGATCACACAATTGTTTTACCGCCCAAACCTTGTCAACTTATCCAATAAGCCATTAGTTCGATTAGTGACAAGTAATGTTTTTAGTTACCACGTATAGTACTATCATATTACATTTAAGACACTTTGTACGTGAATCAACATGGAAATAAAGATGGTACTAAAGTTTTCAGGCATATGATACATATGCGTTGTTTTTCTAATAGTAGTAATATATTTATGTTTGTAATCCAAACAACACAATTTGGACATTTATGCATGTAAAAGAATCCTTTTTAGTGTAAGTAGCAAGTAGTGATTAAAACTCTTGACCAATGAGGATTTGCCAAATCAAAGTTAGAGACGTGCAGAAATTAAATAAATGATTAGCCAGAAAAGAAATTAATGTTGATTTGGTCTCTTTAAATACCCCGAGAATTTAGAGAGTGTACACTTACTAGTTGGTGACTCGGTACACGAAGCTCTCTTAATTGTTGGAGAAGCCCGTCTTTCAGTATCACCAAGTGGCAACCCTTCCCGCCTTAACAGCCAATGGCAAGATTTCTGTTCATCTAATTGTGTTTTTCCTTTTTATTTTTACTATTATTTCTTGCTCAATCGTTAAATCTCTTAAATCTCTGCAATTCCATTTCACCATCTCCAGAAAGAAGAATAACCGTCCAGGTTCACTTTTGCAGAAATGGATCCTACCAGGAGTTTCATGAGGAATGTCAAACGTGTCGTTTTTAAGGTAACCTTTTTTCGATTTTTTTTGAATTAGTGTTTTGAGTTTTTGATCGTTAATTTTTTTATCCAGTGGTTTTGTTCATGTTTTGGATCTGTGTAAATAGATGTGTATCGTGTGGTTTTTTCGGCGATTTGTTCTGGAGTACTCAGTTCATGTATAAACCTGGATTCAGTTTTTGTACGTTTTTTTCGTAATCTGGATTCAATTTTTGGTTCGTTTTAGAGATTTCTATGACCGTAAATTTATGTTAGAACTTAGAAGTAGTCGATTTCGAACAAGGTTTATGAGACGCTAGGGTGAGCTGCACCACCTACTTGTTAATGTGGTGCAACTTGTAAGTGATGCCAGTGTGTTAGGAGTACAGGATTAGAACAATGCAGGTGACATTTATAAGTAAATAGATAAAACTACTGCTACTTTTATGGAAATGATTTTGACGAATCTGTTCGTATAACGTGTCGATTTCTTAATTGATTGGGATTGGATATGGACGATGCAATTGGATTTTTCGATGCTATTTTAGAATCCAGATGAATTCGTTATGGGTATGGATCTGAATTATACTCTTTAAGGATCAGGATAAAGGATAAACCTGTTTTGTTTCTTGCGATGCAGGTAGGAACGGCTGTCGTTACTAGAGATGACGGAAGATTAGCCGTTGGCAGAGTAGGAGCGATTTTTGAGCAGGTATATATTAAATGCGAATCGAATATTTCCTACAGCATTTTAATAACTTGTAAGCTATTTTTGTTTGTATAAACGGTATCGTTCTGTCTTTATTGATTTGCCAATTCTCAGTATATGTGATTTACTGACCTACCTATCTGCCTTAATGGTGATCATTCAGCTCGAGGTGCTGAACTCCAAAGGTTATGAGATCATTTTAGTGACATCAGGTGCTGTTGGAGCTGGTCGCCAAAGGCTCAAGTACAGAAAGTTGCTAAACAGCAGGTGAATTGGTTTTATACTTTTATTCAACGATTCTGATGAAATGCGTCTCTTAATATTTTAGTATATCGATTCTCCAAATGTGCATTTGCTCGACGCTGTTGTTTATCTTTCAATTGATTGCTGACATTGCGACTTGTATGGCAGTTTTTCTGACTTGCAAAAGCCACAGATAGAAATAGATGGAAAGGCGTGTGCAGCAGTTGGACAAAACGGCCTTATGGCTCTATATGATTCTTTGTTTAGCCAGGTGCGTTTTAGATGAGTAGAGGTAGTGCGATGTTTAATGTTATTTGGTAATCGTAGGCTTATGTGCACTTGCATTTCCTACAGTTGGATGTAACTTCATCTCAACTCCTAGTCACGGACAATGATTTCAAGAATCCAGCATTCAGAACTCAACTTTCTCAAACAGTGAATCTTCTGTTAAAGTTCAGGAGTATCCCGATATTCAATGAAAATGATGCAATCAGCACTAGAAAAGCCCCGTATGAGGTATAAAACTCCGTTGTGTTCTGTTTTTAGAAAAAAAATCATGTCTTGGAGTGTTGTTTGCCCAGTTGTGTTTATTGCGTACTATGTAGCAGGATTCAACGGGTATCTTTTGGGACAATGATAGTTTAGCAGCTCTACTGGCGCTTGAACTCAATGCTGATCTTCTGGTACTGTTGAGTGACGTTGAGGGTCTTTACAGTGGTCCGCCTAGTGATCCAAATTCAAAGATGATATATACGTACACCAAACAACAGCATGAAGGAGTAATAACATTTGGGGAAAAATCTAGAGTGGGAAGAGGAGGAATGTATGCTAAAGTGAAAGCTGCAATAAACGCTGCAGATTCTGACACACCTGTCGTCATAACCAGGTAGGAAATGAAATGATTTCTTTATAGTTACTTGTATTGATGAACCATCATTTCACCTGTTATGGAGGCTGACATATCTTCTTTTTTTTGGAAGTGGCTTTCATGCAGAAAACATCAGTAAAGTGCTAGAAGGGCAGCGGATTGGAACTCTATTTCACAAAGATGCACATTCTTGGAACAAAACCAATGAACTCTGTGCACGTGAAATGGCACTTGCCGCAGGAGAGTGTTCAGCACGACTACAGGTGAAATTCCATATTTTTTCGTCCTTAGTTGATTGAATATCTGCATTTGTAATCTACTTATACATTAAAATTAATAACCACGCTTTTTCTACAGTGCATGTCTTCAGGAGATAGTAAAAAAATTTTGCTTGATGTCGCTGATGCGTTAGAGAAAAATGAACCTGTAATTAGACAAGCGAATGATGATGACATTGAGGCAGCAGAAGAGGCTGGATACGAGGAGTCGTTGATTTCTCGCCTACGTTTAAAGCAATCTAAGGTGACTAGTCTGTTAATGTAATCTTGATGTAATTTAAATTGACTGAATACAGCTGTTAACTTCTACATGCATCTCCTCAGCTATCTTCTCTGGCAAAGTCTATTCGTACTATTGCAGAAATGGACGAACCAATTGGCCGCGTTTTAAAGAGAACTGAGGTGAGTAAAACCTAATTTATCCGTGTTTGCCAGAATTATTAATGCTAATCACTTACTACAACTTAACCATTGTCGGGTTAGAAAATCGTGAACTACTATCAAAATAACTTTGGGTTGCTTTGCTTCGAAATAGTTGATATGCTGAACTTATCAATATACTATCTGTTGAGAGACACACTTGCATTATTTACTTATTGCTTTTGTTGTTCTTTCTCTCTGTCCAGCTTGCCGACGGCCTCATACTAGAAAAGACTTCATGTCCTTTGGGCGTCCTGCTGATTATCTTTGAGTCTCGACCTGATGCTCTAGTTCAAGTAAGAGTTGACATTTTGATTCAAATATTATGATTTCTTATTCTAGTCTATGATTTTGTGTGTGTGTGTGTATAGTGTGAATGCCTCCTTAACACAATTTATTTTCACTCTAATTGATTGACACTAAGTTTATATGGATTTCCCCCCACAAATAAGCACTAATTATGTACATCCATTCATCAGATAGCGTCGCTTGCAATCAAGAGTGGAAACGGACTCCTAATGAAAGGAGGCAAGGAAGCCAGGCGTTCAAATGCTGTCCTACACAAGGTTCAAGTTTATGCAATGGGGTTGCAATTTGCCTACTTAACCAATTATCAACAATTCTCCTTTTCTTACACCCTCTCAAAGTACTATCTTTGTTATTGCAGGTCATTACTCAAGCTATTCCCGATAAAGTTGGTGAAAAACTTATAGGTCTAGTGACCTCAAGGGACAAGATCCCTGATTTGCTCAAGGTGAGGCATTAAGATTCATGAAAAATATTCTTTACAAGCTCAGCTGTTCACTAACCGCTTGCTTTTTTCACCAGCTTGATGATGTGATAGATCTTGTGATCCCAAGAGGTAGCAACAGCCTTGTCTCACAAATAAAGAATTCTACAAAAATTCCTGTACTTGGTCATTCAGGTATGAAAAGTTTTTAAAGTAAAATGATTTATCACTATACCAATGGAGAGACTTATGCATTTTCTTAATATTCCATTTAGATGGAATTTGCCATGTTTACCTCGATAAATCAGCAAATATGGACATGGCAAAAAACATCATTGTTGACTCAAAGCTGGACTATCCTGCTGCTTGCAATGCCATGGTAATTCAGGCTATTTCTCAGAAACATCGAAGGCTTTTATCTTGCAATTACAACTTATTATTCAATAATAATGCCAACTGCTCGTTGTGTGTGCTTTGTCTTTTCAACAGGAAACGCTTCTTGTTCACCAGGATGTTTCAGAATCTGATGGTCTTCGAGATATTATCATGGAACTAAAAAATCAAGGTAAAATGGATATCCAAATTCCCTTTGGATGGTAATTTGGAAATGGTCAAAACTCAAAAAGTAATTTTATTTCTATCTTTGTCAGCATTTCTTACTGAAATATCTTTCACCATGTGAATCAGGTGTTGCTCTTTATGGCGGACCGCGAGCAACTTCTCTGTTCAACATTCCGGAGGCTCAATCCTTTCATCATGAGTACAACTCAAAGGCTTGCACTATTGAGATAGTGGGCGATGTAGAAGCTGCTACTAATCATATACGTCAACATGGAAGGCATGTTAAAACATATTCAATACCCTTCATTTGCATACATCAATTAAGGAACGGTTCATGATTTCATCTCTCACTTCAATTGCAGTGGCCATACTGAGTGCATCATAACTGAAGATGAAGAAGCTGCAGGATACTTCCTACAACGAGTTGATAGGTAATGATTAAACTGAACTTATTCATCGAGAAATGTATCAATTTCTTTTTCACTAGTTTTCTCCAAGGGCTATTTATTTCTTACTATTAATCTTAACCTGATGTTTGCCTTTTGAAATTGACAGTGCCGCAGTTTTTCATAACGCTAGCACCAGGTTCTGTGATGGAATGCGGTTTGGACTCGGTGCAGAGGTAGATTCCACAAATACCTCAAGCATTTAATATTTACATTCAAGGGATAATAGGTCTGATTTTTCTTTGTTTTCTGCACGAGAAACAGGTGGGAATAAGCACCAGCAAGATTCATGCTCGAGGTCCGGTGGGAGTTGAAGGACTTCTAACCACAAAATGGTAACATTGTACTCCTATTTCCTAATATTTTCAAGTTTTTAAAACGTTGTCTAACATTTCCTCAACATATTGAACATATTGAAGTCAAATTTCACATGAACTGAAAAGTTTTTATTTAGTTTTGGGTTGACTCCTTTTGGTTCACTATACAGGATGTTAAAAGGCAAAGGGCATGTTGTAAGTGGAGACAATGGAGTAAGTTACACCCATAAGGATCTCGGCCTCGAGCAGAGTTAGGTGGTTGGGACTTGAGAGTGTTGCACCCACAACGTCTCGACCTCACCCAGACGTAGGCAGTTGAATATGCAGATCTGCAGACATTTAACGGGATTCTAAAAACATGTTTATTTATGTTTTTTGATGATAGTATTTTTGACCTGTATACTTCACAATTTGACCTAAAATTGGGTGGTTTCATCCAGAAGGATCAGTTAGTTGAGAGTATGTGGTACATTACACCCACAAGCATCTCCTACACCATCATAGTTGAGCTGCTGAACATGTCGATACATCTAGCAGGATTTCGATGAAATTTTTATTTATGTTTATCTTGTTTTTAGAATTTTATCTGCCTTCTGAATTGACCCCAATCTGAATCATACTGCATGTGCAACTTTTGCTGGTTATACATCGTTCGGTGGTTTGATTGATAAGGAGGTATCAGACCGTCTATTGAGCGTTCCTCAGTCGATATTCAGCAACTTTAGCTAGGTTATAAAGATGTGATACATTGTAGCACAATACTTTCTTGTCCCGTAGATCTCTAAAACATTGAGATTCCGATGCATGACAATGAGACCTGTGGATGTAATCAATACGGCCTTCAAACTACATGAGTCACCTGCATTATTCGATAGTAATCGGGACTTATATACCTCCCCAAATGCCTTCGAACTACACGAGTATTCAGCCTTCAAACTACATGAGTCACCATGGTAGGGCGTTGTATCTTAGGATCGAATGAAAGTGATCACGACTAGTCTACCTCTAATGTCATATAGAGGTTAGAGCCTTGGTTTGTAGAAGGATATATATCATGGTGAAAAGGTTGAAGGACCTATATGGAAGCAAGAAGAATAGTGAAAGCTAAACTAAACACAATTTTGCAGCGTAACGTCATATTTTGTCATCCAAGTTTCTGGTTTTCAATCATAGTTTCCCAAAACATCACAATCAAGAAAACTTCGAGTACTCAGGAAATTTCCAAAATAATCAATTCTTATTTTTGTAAATAAATATATTTTACCAGCAATCAATAAGAATCTTCCATTCCTAGTATACAAATTAAGAAATATTTCCTTATGTTTTTACATGTGTTATCTTCTCCCAAAAAATGCAAATTTCCACAAGTTGTGATCTTTCATATCTCTCCGTCCCATAGTTCTTCCACCGTTTTGTACTGGCTGAGTGTAGGGTGTACGAAGAAGGTACCTCTGATTAACCTTGCCTGCGAATTCAGAAACGGACATCTTTTAAACCTTGAGAGAAATCAGGGATAATATTATGCTGCAAGTAACATGAACTGAGGTATTCCAGGCTCAGGTTCCGGCCTTGGGGTAATACTATTATTCAACTTCTATTCTATAAAATGTCCTATACGAAGTACTCATATCTTAAGCATCATAGTAAGAATCTCCAGACAGTAGAATCAGATGTCATAAAAGTAATTTATGAATGATCAAACAGAATAACATAGGAAAGCAACTTGCCTGCTCGATTTCAGAAAACTTGGCAAATAAATCATCTGTTATGCACCAATTGAAAACATCAAAATTCTCTTTGATCCTGGATTCATTTGTACTCTTTGGAAGTACGCTATGACCCATCTGCAGGCCCCAGCGGAGGGTAACCTGTGCAGGAGTCTTGCCTAGGTTTTCTGCAGTAGCGACCACAATAGGATGCTGGAGAACTTCGCTTCTGAGCCAGGAGATCCCAATGGTGAATATCTCTAAGCATCAACACGGTCAAGAAAATCAGCCATGGTAAAGGTAAACTATGACACTGTTATAATATTGACTCCAAGCAAGACTCACAGAGAGGTGAATTCCATTAGATTTGCAGAAATCCCTCAGCTTCTGCTGCTGCCATGAAGGATGGCACTCCACCTGGTTGGCGACAGGAGGAATACGTGCCACATTCAACAGATTAACTTTTTCACAGAAAAGTTACTAACACCAATAGCTCGTGCCTTGCCGGAGTCGTAGAGTGCTTCCATAGCTTTCCATGTCCCAGGTATATCTGTGGGAAGAAGGCAGTCAAGGTTCACACCAACTGAACCTTTTTTCTTCCGCACTGGCCAGTGAATCTGAATAATCAAAAATTAACATTTATTGCTGACTTGCTGTAGATAATAAGAACAGGAGACAATAAGTTTCCGACAATAGATCATCTATCCCACTCTCACACCCCTTCCTCATCCTTTGTTTAAAAACATAGTTTACTTTACTATAGTAGAATGCAGATATAAGTGGAAAAGAGGATTTACAGACAGAGACATAAATGACTCTACAACCCCATGTAAGTTCATTTAAAAAATGGTAAAATTTCACCACATTACTAATGTTGGCTTATCTTAAAGGTATTATGTTTTAAAATTCAAATGCTACATCTAAATTTATCTGGAAGATTTACTACAAACAAATAACCTACAAGATACAGATCAACATAGTCAAGTTGCAACTCTTCCAGTGTTTTCTCTGATGCCACTGGCACATCTTCGGGTTCATGATCCGTGGACCTGAAATTGTAAAAAATATGTTGATTAAGAAAAGAATAGAATAAAAAATAAACATAAGAGTTCGGGAACAGATTCGACCATGAAGTGTAATCAGGTGAACAAGAGTTAAGTGGTTTGCCAGATAACTTCACATCGTAAAGGTCTAAAATATTCGACTTTTGGCCTAAAAACGAGCTGTCTAATTGCTATACCCAGATCGAAGAGCGATTATCTGACACGGGCATGTATTTAGGAATTGAAGAGTCCAGGTAACATAGCTTAGGGGAATGTCGAGATGATCAAATGAAGTGTTGTGTTTTTTAGAATGAATTACTTTCAGTTAATTAATTTATCATTAATCGTATAGATAAACATTCAACTGATTTAATATTGTCTATTTTTAAAAATAATAATGAGTTTAATCTTTTATAAAATGTTATTTTTTATTGACTTTAACATTGTTTGACTTATCTAGAGTCGGTTAGATTAAATGGAAAATGTAGGTAGTGGAGTTGGATGTAAGTTTAACGAGTTACAGTTACGTATAAATTGATTGAAAAATGCATCAAAATATTTGAAGTGAAGAATAATTCAAATAAACTCTCTGCAAACAATCGGTTTATAGTTTGTTGCATCATTCAAATATGAGGAATAGTTTGTCAATTTCAGAGAGCATAAAACACAACGATGATGATGTGTTACAAAATTGTGAAAAATAATGATGTCGTTCCACTTTTCCAGTCTAAAATGAATCGTGTCGAGATTTTCAACTGTGTATGTGGATATCAAACTCTTAGATATAGTCTGCATAATTATTTCCCTGAAAATATAATGAAATCCTTTATGTTGCAGCCTGAGAACTTGGCTATTTGGACAGTTCCCAGCTCTGGAACAAATGCCTGATGTGGCACATAGCTAATAAGAAACTGACAAAACAACTTGATGCAAATAAGAAGAGGATGAAATAAGTCTAGTCCTTAATGTAGCAGTATATTTATAGATTCCTTCCAAATAGAGGACTATATATATTAGATCTCTCCATCCCAAAGATCTTCGAGGGTTTTGTATTGGTAGGTC
>JAYMSR010001352.1:0-10371 GCA_036897825.1 Plantago rigida
CGAGTTGAGTTTTAAGGTATAATTGTCTAATTTTAACGTTTGAAGTGGACTTTCGATACTTTTCTATACAGAGAGGTCTCTCGCAAGATGGACTCAACTATTTATTCTATAAATAAATTAAATTCAGCTCAGTCAAGTTAGTTCAATTCAGTCTCTCTTTCTTTTAAAATTTATATCCAACGTGTGCCCGAAGTTCAACCCAGTATATTTTTGTTTCTTCTGCTCTACTATTTTTTACTCTACTTCACTTTCCTTGATCTTGATTTTAATCCGATTCCGAATTGGAGTATTTCATGAACACTGTAGTAAATTTCATATTTTTTCCAATATAATCCAATCAAATCAACAACCACTTATTAAATTACAGAGGTTACTTTTCTTCTGATGAGATTAATAGATTAGAGAGAATAAACGATTTCTTCTCCAATTTTGGATTTCGTTTTTTTTAGAGAGAATTCACTGTCTTCTCTGTTTCTCTCTCCTCCCCTGATCGCCGACTCAACCGCACTCCGATTCAGCTCGGTGTCACTGAGATCTCCAATCAGGTAATCCACTACTTTTCCGATTCACTCTTGCAGCTCTCAATTCACCGCTTTCTATCACTTAGGTTTTATCCAAATTCACTGTGATTCAATTACCCAATTCGATTCTCTGATTTACTGCTCGGAAACTGTGATTGCCTTGTTTAATCGAAGCTCAGGCGCTTGTTTCAGCTCTTACTGTGAAAATCGATGCTGTATTTTGTATTTGGTATTTTGTATTTCCCTCGCACTGTCTCGATTCATGCTGCTGCCGATTAGAATTTTGAATTTTCAATCACTGATTGATTGAATTGAGTTTGGAGTTACCTGGTGATATAAAGTTGATTTTTTTACTTGCTCATTCGACAGAGGTTCAAGTTTTGTAAGGAGATCAAGTGTTGGTAGGAATATTTATGGGGACCGAAGACGGATACCGTCCGAATTATCTGGTAAGGCCAGCTGCGTCGCCCTTTGCTGCTATGCAGAGTTCGACGCCGTTTGTATCCGATGCATCTGCCCTTAGGCCTGTGGTTGGATCCGATGCATCTGCCTTTAGGCCTGCAGCTCCACCTCTACCTCAGTCTACAGCTGTGCCTTTTTCATCTGGACCTCCAATGGGTCCACCGGTGAGGCCTGGACCACCGCCTCCATCTTCATCATATGGCCCGCCGACTGCAGCATCTCAGCGCTTCCCGTCTCCACAGTTTCCGTCAACGGGTCAAGTACCGCCACCACGGGCACCAATGGGAGGTCCTCCCTTTGCTTCTCCACCTACTAGAACTCCTGGAGGTCCTGTTTCTTATGTTTCCCAGCCTCAACCACCTTCAGTGCCTATGGGATCGCCTCCTCAGAGTATAAACACTGGACATTCCTATCAAAACAGTCAGGTACCTGCCGATCAACCGTTCTCGCCTCCAGGGCCGAATGTACAACCGTCTTCACTGCCAATGGGACCATCTTATGCCCCTCCCAGAGGTGGCTTTCAGCCATCTTTTCCTGGTTATGCCAATGCACAGGCAATTCCAGCTGCACAAGCCCCCCCTAGTCGGCCCAACTCCTTTCCGTTACAAGGAAGCTATGCTCCCCCAGGACCTACGGCTTCTTTTCCTCCGCAACAAAGAGGGTATGCCCCCGGCCCTCCAGCTCCACTCCCATCAGGCCTTTATACTGGGAACCAAATGCAGCCTCATGGTGCACCGCCTCCCCTTCCATCGCATGGCTTGGTTGAAGACTTCAATTCACTCTCTCTTGGACCTGTGCCAGGATCATATGACACAGGGCCTGATGCTGCTTCCTTACCGAGGCCATTGGATGGTGATGTGGAACCTAAATCTTTCGCTGAGATGTACCCCATGAATTGTCATTCCAGATATGTGCGACTTACTACCAGTGGCTTACCAAATTCTCAGTCCTTGGCATCTAGGTGGCACTTACCTCTTGGAGCTGTTGTCTGTCCTCTAGCAGAAGCTCCTTGTGGGGTTAGTTTCTATTGCATTGAATGTTATTTTCTTTGCAAAATTACTTGATTTTGTTATAAACTCACTTGATTATCATTCAGGAGGAAGTACCGATAGTTAACTTTGCTACAACTGGCATCCAACGGTGTAGAAGGTGTCGCACTTATGTGAATCCGTATGTCACTTTCTCAGATAATGGAAGAAAGTGGAAATGCAATATATGTTCATTGCTCAATGATGGTAATTATACATTCAACTTGATATCTGGAATGTATATATTCAATAGTTTGGTGGCTCTTTCCATAGAACTTTACATTGTCGCGTTGAAATCTTTCGTTATCTTTGTGTTGCAAGTTCCATGTCTTTAGCGCAGCCCCTCATTCCCATTATGCTTTCTGGTTGTTAGCACGTGTAGAAACAATCAGCTGTAGGATGCATGTTGGGGCTGAGGGCAGAAGTTCCTCTATCCTTTTTAGACATTCTCCGTACACCATCAATGTAAACTCACAGCTACTGCCCACCCATGTATTAGGCACGTTCCTCAAATTTAACTATAGGTTGTAGATTGTGGTACAAAAATGGGGTAGAGAAGTTGTGCTTCAGCCTTCAGTAGAATATATAATACACTTTCAATCTTTTTCTGTTAATGTGTAATGGGGCTTTATAAGGTTGCGTACTACCTAGTGGGGGCATGAGTGTTTCGAGAAGCAGAGGGAATATTTTGCTAAAACTCTGAACAAATAGCATTGGAAACCTCTATTCCAATAGTTACACCTTTGATTGAGATATCTGATCCACAAATGCCATAAAACCCCGGGGGGGCCTCTATTTTTCTCACGTAACCTTAGGGTAATTTGGTAATTCGATAAAAAGAACCCCGAAACATTGCTATTTTCTTCAAGTTTAAGTTTAAGTCTGGCGAGAATAACTCTACGACTAACAATTCATTAGCTAACTTGTATTCTGCAATCTTGTTCAAGTAAACTTACAAAGTGTTAATGTTCAAGAGGGGCATTCTATGCTTACTGCTGCCAAGACGTACAGTTGATTTTCCTCTACTATTCATGTTTAGTTCCAAGTGATTATTATGCCCATGTGGATGCTAGTGGCAGACGAGTTGATCTGGATCAACGACCGGAGCTTACAAAAGGCAGCGTTGAGTTTATTGCTCCAGCTGAGTACATGGTCCGCCCTCCTATGCCCCCACTGTACTTTTTTCTCATCGACGTATCAATATCTGCGGTCAAAAGTGGGATGCTTGAGGTAACTGTATTCCCTAATTTAGCTGTTTTGTGTTGCAAATATATTGAATATTTTTTGTTCGGATGCAGATGCACACGGCCGAAACATAATTTCATAGCTTCTATGTCTATTGCTTGTTTGTTAATTGGTGAAGTGGACATTCATAAATCTAATAATGGTTCATACTACATGATTTTACATTTTTACCTACTGTCTTTAAGTTGTGGTACTGGTTATAATGTGAGGAAATAAAACATGTTCTATTGTTGTGACACTTATATTATGGCAGGATCGGGCACATGATGTGAGAATTTGTAAAATAGCAAGTTCCTTTAAGAAATCTTTTTAGGTCTTGGGGCGATAATATAGCAATGAGCTCTATGTTGCATAGAAATCTCAAAATTTATTGGTATCACTCCACACTCATTGGCTGGAATGATTTAAAACTTTACCTGTCCAAAACTCCAAATTGTAGGCTATGTCGTGTTTGAGGTGCTTTGAACTGTATGGCTACAGTTATATCTCTCTCATATAGTAGCTGTAGGCAGTTATGCAATTGTTTGTTTATTAAATTTCTTCTCTTTGTTGACATTGAGTTTTACTGGGCACAAACTTCTGTATTTTCCATTTTTATGCCAAACCGTCAATATTTATGCAGGTTATGGCACAAACTATTAAATCTTCCCTGGACACTTTGCCTGGCAATCCTAGGACACGGATTGGTTTCATAACTTATGACAGCACAATACATTTCTATAACATGAAGGCAAGTTTTGGCACAAATGTGTTTTTCATAGCATTTACAAATTTAACTTGGTGAATAACTTTCATTTTTTTCCTGCATCATCAGTCATCTTTGCAGCAGCCACAGATGATGGTTATCTCCGACTTGGATGATATATTTGTCCCATTGCCGGATGATCTCTTAGTCAACTTGTCAGAATCTAGGGATGTGGTGGAGGCATTCATTGACAGTTTACCTTCCATGTTCCAGGACAGTATGAATGTAGAATCAGCATTTGGACCAGCTCTCAAAGCTGCATTCACGGTTATGGTGTGTTTCTTGGTTACTCTTTTTTCTTTCTTTCTTTATTCTTTCTGTTATGAATTCTTTACAACCTGGCACCCCTGGTTTTCGTAGCGCTTGGTCGACAAAATTGTTTCCCATTTATCAGCATTCTAATTATGCTTCTCTCTGTGGACAGAGTCAACTTGGCGGGAAATTGTTGATTTTCCAGAATTCTCTCCCATCACTTGGCGTTGGACGTCTAAGGCTGCGGGGAGATGATATTAGGGTTTATGGGACGGATAAGGAGCATACGTTACGAGTTCCAGAAGATCCATTCTATAAGCAGATGGCTGCTGATTTAACAAAATTCCAGATAGCTGTGAATGTCTACGCTTTCAGTGACAAGTACACTGATATAGCATCTTTAGGTACACTATTATGTGCCTTCACCTTATTCTTAGTATTGATGCCGTCTTTTATGTATAATTAGTTTAATAGGCATTGCATTTCTAGTGTTGCTTAAAAAATATTAGACTACTAGTGGACTAAACACAGAACAGGCTGTGTTCTTACGACATCCCAGAGTTACAAGCAGTGACCAACTAGATTTGCAAACTATATTAATTTCAAGGAAATGCTATTTATGAAAGAATACTTGTATATTGACTATCAAAATGGAAGTGGCTTGAGGAAAAAGGGAGATACATGCACACATCTAAGCAAAATAAGCTGTTTACTTGCGTCTATTAAAAAAAGGATATGTTTTTTAAACATGCCTTTTACTCGGCCTTTTTCCCAGAACTATTCTTTAAAACACTGGAGTTTAAGTACATGATCTTTGTGTTTGTTTCTACAAAAGCAAGACAATGCATTTCCATATATGTTCTGTGAATTTTAGTCTAATCTAATGTGCATGATTAGACTTTCACCTCTTCGAAGGTACATTGTCATAAATGGGAAAGAATGTTAACTGAACATGGTAATGAATGATACGTGCAACATTCTGTGATTCTATTGAACTTCTTCCTGTTTATGATTTTTAAAACAAGAGATTATCAATCAAATTTAGTCCATACATGATATGAGATATTCCTGATAAATTGAAACTGTGTTATTCATACTTTTGCAGGTACGCTTGCAAAATATACTGGCGGTCAGGTGTACTATTATCCAGGTTTCCAGTCAAGTATTCATGGAGATAGGTTGAGACACGAGTTAGCCAGAGATCTTACCAGGGAGACTGCTTGGGAGGCGGTTATGAGGATAAGATGTGGAAAAGGTTACCTCATATTGCTGTCTGTCATGAAACTCATTGCATGCAAATTCTTCATTATGTTCATTCTCCATCTGTTTTAGTTGGATAGAGTTCTTATACTCTTGTATGGTGCGTGCGTGCAGGAGTGCGGTTTACATCATATCATGGGAACTTCATGCTAAGATCCACAGACTTGGTAGCGCTTCCTGCTGTTGACTGTGATAAGGCATATGCTGCTCAATTGTCTCTTGAAGATACACTGTTAACCACGCAGACGGTGTATTTCCAAGTTGCATTGTTGTATCCTTGTCTTGTGAATTGATCCATGGGAATATTATCTTGCTCATGGCGCATGTGTTTTTAGTCTAATTTCTTACACTTACTTTTTGTTCTTTACCTGGATTTTTTGGTTTTGGGGGTTGGTTGGTTGGTTGGGTCAGGGGAAATCATTTCATGTTAAACCATCTTTGTCTCTCCTGAATTTATGATCATTTACCTAATTACATTTCCCTTATTGAGGTCTACGTAAATTTTAGTGTTTTTGCCACATTATGATCATTCACCATCTTTGGTGTTCTCTGTCTTCTGCATTAAAACAAACAAACTATATCTCGGACACATGAATTTAAATGACTATATCCAGAGATAGTATAAATTTCCTTAACCATTACAAAGATATACGTCGTCTTCTGGAGAAAGGCGTATCAGGGTACACACTGCAGCTGCTCCAGTTGTTGCAGACCTAAGTGAAATGTATCGGCTGGCTGACACTGGTGCAATTATTTCATTATTTTCCAGGCTTGGTAAGGAAGTCACTCTCTCGTCTGATGACTCTTTTCCAAGTACCCTGGGCTTGGTGAAAGATTAGAATTATGCTGTTGGGGTTAATTCTGATATAGTTTGCTGATGTTTTATTAATTATGCGAAAATTGATGTACAGCAATTGAAAAAACTCTGTCATACAAGCTGGAGGATGCTCGGTCTGCCATTCAACTTAGGATAGTCAAAGCTCTTAGAGAATACCGGAATATTTATGCTGTTCAGCACCGGTTGAGTGGAAGGATGATTTACCCTGAATCCCTGAAATTCTTACCCTTGTATGGGTTAGCGTTGTGTAAATCTACACCCCTCCGTGGTGGATATGCTGATGTGCAGCTTGATGAACGCTGTGCAGCTGGATACACCATGATGGCTTTACCCGTTGCAAAGTTAATGAAACTTCTCTATCCTAATCTGGGTCGTCTTGATGACTCTCTTGTAAGAGTAAGTATCTCGTATCTGTTTTACTTGCGTGGTGGACTTTGTGACTTCCGTTTTCTGATGTGAACAACTTCTTTTCAGAATGAAGAATTTGACATAACTATGAGGATACCCCTTACTGCTGAGAGCTTGGATACCAGAGGTCTCTATATCTTTGATGACGGTTTCCGGTTTGTCATATGGTTTGGTAGATCAGTTTCACCTGATATAGCTAGGAATTTGCTTGGCGAAGACTTAGCTGCGGACTACTCCAAGGTTTGCTCATTTACCACTCGAGTA
Source organism: Plantago rigida (assembly GCA_036897825.1). NCBI lineage: Eukaryota > Viridiplantae > Streptophyta > Magnoliopsida > Lamiales > Plantaginaceae > Plantago > Plantago rigida. The sequence goes on from JAYMSR010001352.1 coordinate 7,024, forward strand.
ATTTTCAGTTTGTAAATTTCATTGATCACATTTCAAAATTTCACTTTTCTCACCGTAACCCATAGGTTTAAGTATGCATATTTTATAGTCGTCTGAACACCCGTACACTTAACATGCTAAGTTGAGTAAGCTTTGCTCTATCTTTATTCAATTTATGCCGACTTGCATTTATCATTTGGTCCACAAAATTCTCCTTTAACTGGTCCACGAACAAACTAGAAACCTGCAATTGTTTCCCAAGATCCTATAGGGGCTTCTATCCCGTCTACCTCTGCTTCAATCCCTGACCCAGTTACAATATCTGACCTTTTGCATTAGTAGATGGATTCTTTAATGTGTAGATTTAGACAGTACTACTGGAGTAACGTAACTTGGGAATCCAGATACAAGATTGGTGGGCCATTTTTTGGTGATTTCTTGTTCCGATCCCAAGAGGGAATCATGCATTCATGCTAAACCAGTGACTCAAAGGTTTTGATGGGGTGGATAAGAACTTGGATTTGCATCCAGGCTCAATTCAGTCAAAATCTTAATTTAAAATTATCTTGTCCGAAAAGATGCTATAATTTGTTTGCACTCAGATCCTATGTTCTGCTCAGGCATCAAGTAAATGGACCTTTGTCATTTTCTGTTCAGATGCATATCTCAGTATATACCTTGAGGCCAAATTTATTTGCTCCATTTGATTCCTTTTCATATTTTCTTCTAGTTTTTGATTTTATTTGCTGATCGGTTGGGTTCGTCTTGTTCAAACATAGTGTCTTTTGAGTACTCTGTTTTCAGGTACTGTTTCTCCTAACCACGATCCTATTTTACTCTGCTGCTGAATTCAGGTTAGCCTATCTCTTCGGGACAATGACATGTCAAGAAAGCTAATGAAGATACTCAATAGAATTCGGGAGAGTGACCCATCTTATTTTCAACTATGCCACATTGTGAGGCAAGGTGAACAACCAAGGGAAGGTTTTTTCCTACTCACAAATCTCGTAGAGGACCAAATTGGCGGTGCAAATGGCTATGCTGACTGGGTTATGCAAATACACCGGCAAGTTCAAACAAATGCGTAACTTACAGGTACACATTTATTCTATTTTAAATGTTGGCCTGTTTACAGCTAAAGCATTGGACTTTCTCTTGTCCGGTGTTTGAGGGGCTGAAGAAGCTAAAATAATCTTGCACCATGTTGTGATTTCTCGATATTTTTTATTTTTTCCTGCATTCGGGATAGCTTGGGTAGTGTGCCTTAAGTTTTCCAGAAGTGGTGATTACCAAAAGTTGTCAATAGATGTGCAATTATGTTTGTTTGTCCAAAGTTGCCAATTAAACTGACATTAGATATTGTACCTTGTTGCTGAGTATACATAAGAATTATTCTAATGTTGAGAATCATCATTTTAGTTCAGTAGGTATATCGGATCCTGATGTTAGTACTGATTGTTAATTGATGTTTTTTCTCTTCCAGAAACAATAAAGCAGATGGTTGGTACCAGTCCTGTTCCCTATGCTTCATTCTGGAGTTGAAAATAAAATTCAGGTGACTCCAAGGAGACTGCTACGTATGTATCTTTTGCCAGGTCTTTCTCTGGAACAAGTGAAGTGTTTTAAAGGAGGAATTGTTCGAGGACGGCAAGTTTCTTAGATGACATTCCATGGTGTAGTTTTTATTCAGTTTTACAGAGAAGTTATACATTTTAGATTGTTTTAGGCTTTGTATTTATTTTTAGACACCCAGGAATATTTTGGTGATTTCACTTTTTTCTGTTTAGAGGTGTTTACTTCGTTGTGATCTGAGAGTTTTGTACCATTTTTGTTGGTTATATTACATTCTTCCAAGTCAGCATGTAATTTGACTTTGAAATCTGAAGTTACTAGAGTTTCTGCATTCAAATATAGGAGTGTATACATTGTTTCAGTATGATTTGTAGTTTGTGGCTTTTCGTCATCTGACAAGGGGACCAAAACTCCTCATATAATGGAATATGTGCAAAATGCTAAAAGATTCTTCGCTCTCAAAACAAACTCTTCATATAACGGAATGCAAAATGCTAGTAACAAGATTCTTAGGAGTTGGGAGTCCACCGTTCAAATGGAGATGTTATACGAGTTGAGCCTTGTAGAGGGATTGACTCATTCAGGCCCTTGACTCATTTTTATAAGGTGCTATACAAAGTCAAGGATGCACACTCAATTATTATCGAATACAAGTCTGGTAGAGGCTTGTACATTATGATGTTTTATTATATATCCCAGTTATGTTTGCAGATTTCTCATCTGACCGGAAAGGGATCACTGGACTCACAGTTGTTAGGCCAAATAGCAGCAGCAGCAGCAGCACTTGATGATTTCTTCCTTTTCCACCGTTTTTTGTAAAATTCTACTTCCACCGACTAAAATAAGGATTGAAAAAACCCTTTGCTCGGCCCTTTATTTATTAGGCAGGACAGGAACCACTACTACGGCCTTGTTAGGTTTTGTTTTTAGCACAAACTGTTTTCTATTAAAATTTTGTTATTTTTTTTTCCTAGAATAAACTGGTGTTATATAGCTCAAATAGATTAGGTGTACTGCAAACAGCACAGGTCTCCACTAAGTGTTATAATCTTGTATGCCGACTCCTTGCTACTTTGTATTTGAGTATTGTCCAAAATTACTAATGACTTGAAGTTATACCATACCACGTGAATCTGTATATTCCTCCATTCATATATCCTTCAAAGTCCCAATGACACTAGCTAAATGGTCTCAATACTTAAGTTAACATCCATTGTACTACTAATTGTTAAGTAGTGAAACCTCAACAATTTAAACTCATTATCATAGTCAATTCAGTTGTATACTCCACTACAATGGATTCACTTTATGCCTGTTACATTTCAAACGATTGTAATGCAAAAGTTAGCATATAACTAAGTTGACCAATTAATCCAATACATTTCATCTTATCAATTTATCCCAAGAGATTCTGCGAACCTTGGAAGCATAATTTTACAAACTAGTGCACATTCATATTTCCAAATAAATAAAGATAAAATCAATCCACAATATGGATAGATTAATTAAGTTTTACATGCATGGTCACATGTAATATAATTTATACCTCATGCTAACTAGAAATGCACGTTTAACAAGTCATGATTATATGGTACACTTGTCAGGTTGTCAATATAATTAGCATTCCAAATTCTACCGACTCAATAAATCAAAAGTTCATGTTACTTGACAATTTCATTAAAATGAAACATATGCATTATTTACTATTGCGCTTTGAATAACACCATTATAATGACCAACATATATACAACATATTGCATGATTTTTGTTCGTTGTAAAACCGGCCACTTCTTCGTT
>JAYMSR010001353.1:0-10369 GCA_036897825.1 Plantago rigida
ATACTCAAAATTTGTGTATACCTGATTACTTCCTTTTCTGTTATTGCATGTGGGTTTTGCTTCCCATTCCTTGTCCTTGTAATATGTACAAGGAACTGAGTGCGTTTTGGGAATCGACCCTAATTGATTTGCTGTGTAAAGACATTAATTATGTAAATTCTGTTTTTTTTCCCTTAATTAAAATGGTGAAGTAAATTTTGTATCTTAATTTATTTTATTTAAAATGCTATTTGCAAAGAAATAGATCAGGACAGTTTGGTTTTGACATAAATTGGTTTGTATATGTTGGTCAACACAATAAAATTTTGATTAATGGACTGGATGTAATTGTTGATCTGAGTTGTAGTTAAAGGGCATCTAAGAGGGTGTATGTAATTTCCCTTTCTAAAATAGCATTTTCGCACGCCTAAATTTCATCCATGGCTCCGCCCCTGGGGCCACACATGTAGTTAACTATGGGAGCATTTTTCAGCCTCGATGTATCATGAAACATTGTTTGAGAAGTATTTTTCGTTTAGGTTCTACTCTGAGATGTACTGTATCATTTTATTGTCCATGGTTGATGACCAATGTGGAAAAAGTGTCAAATTCCTGATCTGCCTCTTGTCAGAAAATGCTGATCATGCAAAAATGGATAAAGGTTGACCTTGAGATGTGCAGATAGATTATAATGGTACAGACCTGTCGAATAGCTTTAGAATTAACATTTTGCAATGCCTATTTCTGAGGCAGGTGAAAATCTCTGATCTCCAAGGCAAAATCATTGGTGTTTACTTTTCTGCTAATTGGTATCCCCCTTGTCAAAAGTTTACCCCACTATTGGCCAATGCTTACGAGCAACTCAAGAACCGTAATCCAAGCTTTGAGATTGTTTTAGTCTCGTCTGATGAAGACCTGGATGCCTTTAACACTTACCATGCTTCCATGCCCTGGCTTGCGATCCCATTTTCAGTTCTGGACACACGCAGAGCCTTAACTCGGAGGTTCGATGTTGAAGGTATACCGTGCTTGATCATTTTGCAACCCATAAATGATGAACAAGATCTAGATATGCGTCAAGATGGAGTTGATCTCATACATCGATATGGAACACAAGCTTATCCGTTCACGAAAGAGAAATTGAAGTAATTGTTGGAGAAGGAAAGGGATGAGCATGAACATCAAAGTCTTACAGAATTGTTAACCAACCGCGGAAGAGATTTTCTCATCAGTCAGGCTATCAAACAGGTGGTAAGCCCAGCCTTGGTAATTCGTTGAACTTGACTTGGCAATATATTGGTAAATTATTTCAACATTCATCGATAGGACTGTTATTTTTAGAAGCACATTCATATGCCCTGGGATGCCTGAACCGAAACCAAATCGTATGAACATTCTTGCATTGGATTTGGTAATTGTCAAATCCGGTTCATCTAAAAGACTTGCAATAAGTAGGTTCACATTCATATAGTCAGGGGATTATATTCTTGCTACAGCACAGTCTAAGATTTGTCTATAGATCGTTACGGAACAATTATGATTTTTCTGTCTTTTGCAGTCCATCTCTTCCTTGCTAGGTAAAACAGTAGGTCTCTTTTTCTCAGCTAAATGGTGCTCCCCAGAAGAGAAATTTACACCCAAGCTAGTGTCCATTTACCAAAAGATCAACCAAAACTCGACTCTTCAGGGCCAAGAGGGATTTGAGATAGTGTTTGTCTCATGTGACCATGACCAGACATCTTTAGATTCCTATTTCCAGACCATGCCGTGGCTAGCATTACCTTTCGGCGATCCAGGCATAAAATCTCTTGCAAAATTCTTCGATGTTCGAGACATTCCCAGCTTAGTTATTCTGGTCCTAATGGGAAAACAGTAACCAAACAAGGGAGAAACCTAGTAAACCTGTACCAAGAAAATGCCTATCCCTTTACAAAGGGAAGGATTGATTTGTTGGAGAGGCAAATCGATGAAGAGTCTAAAGAACTTCCAAAATCAGCGTACCATTCAGGTCATCATCACGAGTTGACGTTGGTGTCTGATGGGAATGGAGGAGGTTCGTTCATATGTTGCGATTGTGAAGAGCAGGGGTCAGGATGGGCCTATTTATGTATAGATTGTGGCTATGAGGTGCATCCCAAGTGTGTGAGGGCCGTTGATCGAGAATCACCGAGTTAATCGTACTCGATCATTGGATTATCTAATCTGAGGTTGCTTTCTTAGTGATGTGAGTTAGCTGATACAGTTGCATAGTTAATCTTGTACTGATAAAACGTGTCACTTGGCTGGTACCTGAAACTAGCTTTATTGGAGATAACTTATTGCAGTATTTGGCTTGTTTGAAAATGTAACCCAGCAACTTATGGGGTTCTTGTAATATTCTTTCTTGAGGTGAACTGTCCTGTATTATGTTCAAGCCTTCAAAAGAAGGTGTTCATGTTCAATAAGATTCTGCCACATTTGTATCTAATGAAGTACTACTATAGAAATTATAGGAATTTCGTATAGGAGAGTAGTTCGAATAAGAGATTGTGCTTGTAATTGTCTTTATCCTTTGTTAGTAGAATCAGTGTGGATGGCGTGCTCATGTGTTATCGCCTAAGAGCAAGCCTGGAGAGTTCGAGCTATGTGAATGTTCGTCTCTGGTCTATGAGTATTGTTGTTCTTATATAGTCGTGTAGCTTGCTAATCCCATAATGCGACGATTTATAAAACATACTAGGACACCCACGGAGTTTTGTGGATTAACACAGTAAAATATTCAAATATGCTATCTCAACACTTAATGCTGGCAATATACACGATTTAGAACCCGTACAATAAATATTGTAGTTAAATTAAATATTCGTAAAACTCCTCCTGCTTCATCAGATAAATAAACGTCATCCGGTCAAAATGTCTACTTGAAAATGTTGTTCCTGCAATGCCTAACTTGGGCTTCAGTTAAACCCCTACCTTTAAACCCTAGGAACCTTCCATTTCGAAAATTCTCAGCAAGATCTGCTTCTTCTCCCAATCCCCACTCAGCTGCAGCTGTTGAAACTGATGCCGATGAGATTACCGGCCGGCTAAACAACTTTTCCGGCGTCACAATTGCAGAAACTGTTGAATTAGCTTCCGGAAAGCTGAGAATTGATTCCTGGATTACTTCTCGCATTGCCGGTATCAGTAGAGCTAGAATTCAGTCCAGCATTCGCTCTGGCTTGGTATCTGTCAATGGACAGCTTGTCAATAAGGTCGCTCGAATGTGCTTTGATTGTTAATTTTGTTGATGCGTATGTGATTGTTGATTTTGTTGATAGCTGATAGTTAATCTGTAACTTGTTTTAGGTTTCTCACGTGGTGAAAGATGGAGATACGGTGAATTGCACGGTAGCCGAGTTGCAGCCGTTGAGAGCTGAACCCGAAGATATTCCGCTGGATATAGTTTTCGAGGACAATCACGTCCTTGTTGTTAACAAGCCTGCTCATATGGTGATTAAATCTTCAACTCCGTCTAGCTAGTTTATCCAGTCCACTGATAAACTCTTCGGTTTTGTGCTTAGGCTGATTTTGTTCGACTTTTGAAGTGGGCATAATGTCAAAAATTTATCAGTTTAATGTTGTCATGCTTGTTAATTGTTGAATTGTGAATTAATCTGATAATGTAATGGCTAGAGACTTGTGAGTTGCGATACTAATACACTGATGATGACAAGTGCGTAACATTGAGTCGTGTAAAGTTTGAACTAATCTGCTAGTGTTACGGTGTTAACCTGCCAATAAAATGGGGGTGGCTAAGTCTGTTGGTTCACCTTCTCAATATGGATTTGATTATGGTGTAGGTAGTACATCCTGCACCAGGCAATGCAACTGGAATGCTTGTCAATGGAATTCTTCGTCATTGTAGGATTTCAACTGCATGTTTGAATCCGGAAATACTGCCTGAGATTGATTATGATTCTGGTGATGAGGTCAGTGCGTTGTCCACTGATCATGGTCACAGTGGAGGTTTTACTTCAGCCCTTTCCGAGGCATCTGTTCGCCCTGGCATTGTCCATAGATTGGATAAAGGAACCAGTGGATTACTTGTAGTTGCAAAGGTGAGTGCGCCTAGTTTCTGAACCACCAGTAATTCCCTGTTTATGTTGGTTCAAGTATATGTTATAGACCATTGAATGTGAAGCAGTAGGTGAGTATCTTGCGTGCTTGTTTATTAATGCAGGACGAGCATTCACATTCTCATCTGGCTGAACAGTTCAAGGAGCACACTATAAAAAGAGTTTATGTGAGCCTTACCTGTGGGGTGCCCTCAGCAGTCTCGGGGCGCATTGATGTCCCTATTGGCCGTGACCCAAACAATCGCATTCGTATGGTTGCTCTTCCTGGATCTGGTGCCCTTGGGAAAACTCGCCATGCTGTTAGTAGGTGATTTAGTTCCTCTACCTTCCCTTCTTTTGGACACTGTGTTTGTATCTTGAATCATCTGCACCCCATATGCCAAATGATTAGTTGACACTCTAGTTATTATTTGTTTGCAGTGGGAATATTAGATCTGTTCTATATAATACAGCTTCGTTCCACAGTAACTCTGTAATATCCATACCAGATCTTGGTTACCCATGTAGGCCGTCTGCCAGCAAGAAAATTAAATATTCTGGCCGGAAGACCGAGGAGAGTATGAACACTAAAATACCAGGATTTGATTTGTCTGTCTCATAACAACAGTGAAATTAATCAAGCTGGAGCTCATTCCAGCACTTTACCAGCCATCTCGATCTATGCTAATAATCACCGTGTTTTGGATGCCAGAAACCTCCACCGCCCCCTCTTGAGACCTGATCTTAACTCATACACCACCCCAATCAATTCCCTCTACAAACAGAATGACTTTAAGAGCGTTCTCAGTTTATTTCCTCAGATGCTCTCAAATGGAATTTTCCCCAAAGCCCACCTTTTACCAGTCATCATCAAGGCCTGTGCCGGATTGGTAGCTGTTAATATTGGAAAGCAAGTTCATGGGTTTTCTGTAATCTGTGGGCTTTCAGGGGACCGTTTTGTTGAGTCATCTATGGTTAATTTTTATGTGAAATGTGATGAAATAAATTGTGCACGCAAGTTATTTGATAACATGGCCGAGAGAGATATTTTTTCGTGGAGTGCATTGGCTGCTGGGTATGCAAGGAAAGGTGACGTGGTTAATGCGAGAAATGTGTTTGCTGAGGTGCAGAGTCTCGGATTCGAATCAAATACAGTGTCTTGGAATGGTATGATTACAGGGTTCAATCAGAGTGGATGTTTCTCGGATGCAGTTTTGATGTTTCAGAGTATGCATTTACAGGGTTTCAAATGCGACAATATTAGCATTTCAAGTGTTCTTTCTGCTATAGGTAATCTAAGGTACGTTAGAATAAGCTCTCAGGTCCATGGCAATGTGCTCAAGATGGGTTTTGCTTTAGATAAGTGTATTGTCAGTTTGCTCATCAATATGTATGGTAAGTGTCAGTGTGGCGTAGAGATGTCTCAGGTGTTCGAAGAGTCAAGTAAAATGGATACGCTGGTTTTCAATGCCTTAATAGCAGGCCTTTCTCGCCTTGGTCTTGTTGACAAGGCACTTAGGGTGTTCAGGAAAATTCAGGGACAACGTGTGGAATTGGATGTTGTCTCCTGGACTTCTATAATCGCATGCTGTTCACAACACGGTAGAGATATTGATGCTTTGGAACTTTTTAGGGAAATGCAGTTGTCAGGTGTGAGTCCAAACTCTGTGACCATCCCCTGCCTGCTTCCAGCTTGTGGAAATATTGCTGCACTTATGCATGGAAAGGCCACACACTGCTTTTCTCTTAAGAAGGGCATTACATCTGATGTCTATGTAGGCAGTGCTCTGATTGATATGTATGCTAATTGTGGAAAGGTTCAAGTAGCTCGACTCTGCTTTGATAGGATGCCACTCCGCAATTTGTTTTGCTGGAATGCAATGTTGGGAGCATATGCTACGCATGGTGAGGCGAAAGAAGCTATTGAAATTTTCTTGTCGATGCAGAGGAATGGGCAGAAAGCGGACAGTGTAAGTTTCACCAGTCTCTTATCTGCATGTAGCCAAAGTGGCCTTACAGAGGAAGGGCGTTATTACTTTGAAAGCATGATCAAGGATTACGGTATTGAAGCTGGAATGGAGCATTATGCTTGTTTTGTGAGCTTGCTTGGCCGTGCAGGAAAACTGGAGGAAGCTTATTCCGTTGTCATGAAAATGCCATTTGAGCCTGATGCATGTGTTTGGGGTGCATTATTGAGTTCCTGCAGACTTCACCATAACATGAGTTTGGGTGAGATTGCTGCAGGTAAATTATTTGAACTAGAACCAAATAACCCTGGAAACTATATTCTCTTGTCTAACATATATGCTTCTAAAGGCAAATGGAAAGAAATGGATAGAGTTAGAGATTCTATGAAAGAGAAGGGAATGAGAAAATACCCTGGATGCAGTTGGATTGAGTTGAAAAACAAAGTACACATGCTGTTGGCGGGTGACAACTCTCTTCCTCAAATGACTCAAATTCTGGAGAAATTAAGTAACATAAGCATGGAAATGAAGAGCGCGGGTCACCTGCCAAATACTGATTTTGTGCTACAAGATGTGGAGCCGCAGGAGAAAGAGCACATCTTGTGTGGGCACAGTGAGAAGTTGGCTGTGGTTCTCGGACTCCTAAATACCAGTGAAGGTACTTCCTTGAGAGTTACAAAGAACCTGAGAATTTGTGGAGACTGCCATGCATTTATAAAATTTATATCTGAGTTTGAGAGGAGAGAAATTTTTGTCCGAGACACAAATCGCTATCACCACTTCAAGGATGGCAATTGTTCATGGGGGGATTATTGGTGATATAGTTCTAACATAGAAGGAATGCACAATATTGGATCCAGTTTCCTGGCACTTCAAACTGTCGGCTTTTATTGTCACACATTTGCCTATTATGAAGCAAATGTATGTGAATCTATTGGTGAATCAACCGTATCTGATTTGATGGCCCTTCCTTTCGACCTACAGATACTTAGTTGGTTGCAGAGCTCAAATTAATTGTCATCTCATGTGGTCGTCCGGTAGATAAAATTCCAGGAGATCCATGAGTGACCATGCCCCATAGTCTAGAACTCCTGACAAATTGCTGAGTGTATCAATGAAGAGTTATCAGAAAGCGCATATAATAACATTGATAGTGTATCATTTAAGCGGCAACAGTTGATGAAATCCATATGTACGAACGGTAGCCTGAAGATGGTGAGCTCCGGAGAACAAAGATGTATTCCTGGTATGATGGATAATTGCATCAGTGGTTCTAGACTGTCCCAAAAGTATCTCTTTTTATTGGTTAGCAGTATCTTTGCAATTTGAACCATATTTTCAGCAACCTGAAAGCACTTCTTAGCGACATCAATCATGTTGTGGTTGAGTTCCCGGTTCTGACAAATTATTATCCTATAAAGCTTCTTCACGTCCTTAACCCTTTGATTCTACTGGCCTCGCTACAACTTTGCTTTGGCCGAGTCAGAATCCTTATTCTGCTCTTGCATCTTCCTGACCAGTCTTTTTCAATGCCGAATCAAATCTTTTCCAACCTATCCGAATTTTAAGTACTGGATTAATAATTTATAGGACACACTTCATGAGTTACTGAAGCTGTATCTGGAACAACAATGCTCCCTCCATTCTCTCAAAAGCTTCCTATCTTTCCGTTTTTTCGCATTTCATTAGAAGCTTCCCATGCCAAAAAATCACATAATCATGCCCCTCATCATACAAAGATATTTACAACTTTACCATCTATATCAATTACATACTCAAAAATTACGCCACTCAGAATACTTCATTACTTCTTTACTACTCTCAATTCTTTTACTCACTATTCCTTAAACTCTGTTCCCTCGACAGCAATGGTAAGTTCTTGAGATAATGGAGGGTGTGCTATTTTATTATTATGACGGCTCAATAGTATTTGGAATCTCCTCTGTTTTTCTTTCTTTCCTTTCTTAGTTTTTACTTTTTTTTGGATTGGGGTGCATAAATAATGAATAGTAGTAGATGTGTAAGTATCTGATTTCTAACTAAATCTCAACATATGAAGATTCCAAAAAACATGGCGTTTGTGTGGGAGTTTATGTAGGTCAGCTCAAGTTGTGAACCAAGTGGTATTATATTCCTGTAGCTCTCCCTTTCTCTCTGTGGACGTGTATATAAATTTTTGTCTGCACAATCAATGGTCACATTTTTCTAATCTTCAATAAACTTGTGGCCTTTTAGATAAATTCCCAAGCAATTGACCCTGGCAAACAAATGGTTCAAGGCTTCAAGCTACTAGAATATACCTATAGTCAATAAAGTAGCACGTGTGGGCCGATATGTGACAGGCTAACAAACTAGTATTTATTGTGGACAGGTACAAAGTAATTGAGATACTTGCTGGTGGTGGCTGTGCATTGGTAGAATGGAGGTATGGTGTTTCCTGGTACTTATAACTTCTAATTTCAACCCATGAGTCTTTTTTCTTGTTTTCTTTTTCAAATTCTGTTTTCCAAGTAGGGCCAATGACATAAATCCCGTAATGAAGAACATGGAGTAGGTAAATTTCTGCATAGCCATGACTTCTTGTTAGATGGAAGCAGATGATTAAACTTAATCCACATTTGATAGATACCTTATTTCAATTGGTTCCGCTTGTCCCTCTGTGCTCTCGCTCTTTCGTTCTGCTTTTTGCCTCATGTACAGACGCGTCAAACATGAACATCTCATACGTTTGAATGTATCAATAAATATGTATTTTGGTGAAAAGTGAAAACCTTGCTTTGGAATATGTATATTGACAAATCTATACAAAATCATAAGCTGAAAATTTTGGATTTGATCCGAGCCCACGCAAAGTATCTTGGTGTACCACTATTGGGAGATGAAGTGTATGGAGGAACTAAGAACATGGCCCTGTCTCTACTTCAATCTAAAAATTACCCTAGTGTCCATGGGCAGATTTTGCAGCTGGTTACAAGATTAGAACGGCCCTGTCTCCATGCTTTAATTCTTGGGTAAGCTTACTGTATATGCCATTGCCTTTATCAACGTGTTAATTAAGGTTATTCTATCTGATTCCTTGTTCATGTATTCTATTTACACCCGTGATGCACAAAATGGGATCTGTCTGCAGTGGAATAATCATATTCCATAATTCATTCTGGACAGGAACTGAAGATGAGAAATAGTGACAGCATGCCAATAAACTGTTGAAACCTCTATTTTAAAAGGCTGTGTTAGCTTCAAAAAAAGAAAACACGGAAGTTTTGCCTTATTTAAATCTCAAATTTTAAGTAAATGTGTAACTATTTGTCAATGCTAATACATCAAACACTAATCATATTGATATACCAAGCAACATAATTTCTTCACTTTTAACCACTTGAAGAGTTTGTGATGTGTATTTTCAGGTTTAGTCATCCAAGAACGGGAGAAGACCTTAGTTTTTCTCAGAAACCACCTCCAGACTTTGCTGAAATTTTAGACCAGCTCCGTGACATTGGAGTGAAGAAGGTGAATATACTACATTAGGTTTTAAGCATAGACAGTTGTGCATCTAAAGTGTTGGTCTTGTAACTGAAAGAGCTGAAAAATGTTACCTATGCTCAAGAGCTGATAGCGTCTCAAAGTCAAATATATTTTGCATTTCGACTCTCAATACAGTATTTCACCAAACTTACGGTACATTAGCTTCTTCATGATTGAGAAGAGAAAGGCTTCCAGATGCATAATGAGCGAAGTTTCTCATTTTGGACTCTTGACTTCCTGTGTAGTTTGGATGGGTCCGTGGAGCTAAGAGTTGAGGAGTCTATGCAGTAAGAGTTAGATTGCAGATGAAATCCTGTGCTTTAAGCGAAGCAATGCTTTGAGTATGCACATTTTGACAGATATGAAAGTCCAGGTTCCGGTTCTGCCACAGTTAACCTCCCTCTAATTGTTTGATTATCATGATTTGGCTCACTGGCTACATTGATCAGATTCAATGTTGTGACGCGTGTATTGTAAATTGTTAGTCAGTCAGTTGACTGTATAGTAGCCTGTGTGGAAGTGCCGTAGAAACCGGTTTACCATAAAAAGTCAAATGTAACTACTTATTTGGAATGAGTGAACATCTTTTGGAAGTATATCCTTTTGCTTTTATTTTTGTTCGCAAAGTCTTGTTTCGATATTTTTATTAAGAAAAGGACGGATCGATGCTATTAAGTAGACATAAACAAAACCAACAATCATTTACTATCATTGAATATCAACAATCATTTTTATGTTTTCCTGGTATATCTGATAATACCTCAATAAAATCATAGCTGGGTAAAAAACGAATATACATGTAAAATGTAGTTGATAACGAAG
>JAYMSR010001354.1:0-10362 GCA_036897825.1 Plantago rigida
TATTAGATTTACAAGTGAGTATATGTAAATCTTAATCTGCATCACGTTTAGAGCTATTATGTAAAGTTGTGGTCACTCATTACAAACACACATTATTAAATTAAGAAAATAGTATCAAATATTTATTGCACTTTCATCTTTTTTCTCACTACTATATACGACAATTATCTTACTATCGAAGATCAATATAATTAAGCTCGGCAATCCTCGATCCTAACATCGAAAGTCGTGGTATGAGACGTAAGTTTGATTCGTTCCAGTAATCAATTAAAATGGAAAAAATTCAAACGCAATACTAAACATCCCCATCCACGAAACATTCAATATATATTCCTCTACCACAACCTCATCCATAGTTTTAGTATCGGAAATCCGCGAATGACATACTTGTTGTACCAATATGAATTAACTGCTCTGGATGAGAGTTGGGTGGTGGAGATATCACTTGGAAGTTGAAGATGGAATATCGCCACGTACGAAATCACTACATACTTCTTCTTCTACAATCTACCGTATTTGTTCTCATTCCGATACGGCGGAGCTATTTGAATACTGTACAGGAAACAGTCATTTTCTACTTCCTCTCCACCGATATAATGCACTGTGCAATTGTACCTATATCCACCATCGCCACAGTATTCACACCAACCACTCACAATAATTACTGCTACGAATCATCAAATTCAACTTATTCTCCTGTTACGGCGGTGTTTCATCGCTCCACGGAGCTACGGAGAAGCCGATCACATGTGCCTCTTCGCAGATGTCGCTCCTCCGATATTCCTGATTCCAGTACTAATAGTCCTAATGGAAATAAAGCTGATCGAGAGCGTCAATTGAGTCCGATGAGTATTTCTCCGTCTCATGCTGTTGTACAAGAGGAAGATGCCGTTGATGATGGAAATAAAGCTGATCGAGAGCGTCAATTGAGTCCGATGAGTATTTCTCCGTCTCATGCTGTTGTACAAGAGGAAGATGCTGTTGATGATGGAAATGAGGAGGATCAATCACCTTTGTTTGGAAACTCTGCCATCTTCTCCGCTTGCTTTGTCGGCCTTTTCACCGGAGTTCTCTTCAATGACGGGTAATTAATCTCATCCACTCAACTTCAGCTCATATACGAGTTGTATGACATTTACCATCTGTTTGAATTACTAGTTATAGGACATTTAGCTCATAACTGCCTGCTATCTTAAACTATTAGAGGTACTGCGAATTTAGAGAATGGAGCATTAATTTATGTTTTAGAACTCAAGTATTACTAGTTGAAAACAATCCGTGGACAGGTTTCTGGCTTCTAATTAAATCTATGTTAGTCCACAGCCTAGTATAAACAAATTAGTCTGTTCACCAGCCTATAGTATAGTTAGTATTACTGCATAAGATTTGTTGATTTTAAATCAAAGTCACATTGCTAACGAAATATCATGATTAGTAGGTGCATGAGATTAGAGATTTGTGTTGGGGTGGAATCCCAGACCAAGGTGCCTCATGGTTACGAGAGGAGATGATTGAATCGAAATGGAAGCGAGTTATCTCAGTTCCTGTCCTTGGAGGTGTCTTAGTTAGTTTGTTGAATGTATTGCGGACTGCTACAGAGGATGCAGAAGATGGAACTTTCCTGTCCAGGATCAGGTCCTCACTCAAACCAATTCTGAAAGCTGTGGCTGCTTGTGTCACGCTAGGAACCAGTAATTCATTGGGTCCAGAAGGTCCCAGCGTGGAGATAGGTGTCTCCGTTGCCAAAGGAGTTGGTGCTTTTCTGGATAAGGGCACTAAAAGAAAGCTGTCTCTCAGAGCTGCAGGGTCAGCTGCTGGACTCTCTTCTGGTTTGTCATACTCAAATTGTACTGCATTTCATGACTATTCCTATTTGAATATTACTCTCTTAGCTGCATTTCATTTCCGACATACTAATTTGTTGAATTCCTTCTGACCTAATGCACCTTCAGAAGATAATTTTTAGGCGGATGCCAACTTGACCAATAATCTATTAAGTAAACCAGAAAACGTTGGCAACTATTATCAAGACGATTACATAATTCTTTCTTGGAACATTTTGCGAACTAGGTAATCTTAATTAAAATGTTGGCTATCTATTTCTGGGAAAGGATTGCTGAATATACTGAAAAGTGAAAACTACTGTTAGGAGTTTACCAATATTGACTTCAAATCTGTTAATAATATGGTTAAATTTCAAATTATATCTATGCTATTCCACAGCAATACCAGTTTCCTTTAAAAAAATTCTATTAGATAGTACTACAAAATTATGCACAGAATAAATCTAGCTTTGAAGTGTATACTTCCTTATCCATACACAGTGGGAAATTAGTTTACCATGTCAAAGAATTATTTGAATTTCCTTTTTTTTTTACCTGAATTGCCTTTTTTGAAAGAACGTGATTGATTTGTGAAGTCAGAAAATATGTTAAGGTCACTGACTCACTAGGTACGAAATACAAATGTTTCTTGCTTCTCTGTAACAGTTCAATGTACTGCACACATTATTGGTTGTTTTCAATATCTCAGTTCACTCATGTAGCATTCCTTTCATTGGTACCAGGGTCGTCGTCATCATCATTCAGCTCTTACACATAATAATGCATACCATAAATCCATGAAGCTTTCTTGAGCAAAATATTCCACATTGCATCTGAACAGGATTCAATGCTACTGTTGCGGGTTGCTTTTTTGCTGTGGAGACTGTTCTCTGGCCATCACCTACAGAATCATCCTTATCCGTAACATATACAACTTCAATGGTCATTCTTAGTGCTGTAACAGCTTCTGTCATATCAGAAGTTGGTTTGGGATCTGAACCGGCTTTTGCTGTTCCTTTCTATGACTTTCGTTCTCCAAGTGATAATTGCTTACTGCACTTCTTCCAATTGACTCTTTTATACTTAGTTTTTAATTGTGTTCAGACACTCTGCTACTGAAAATGGGAGGGAGGGGGGGGGGTTCTATATGTGAAACCACCTATCTTTATTCTTACACTGTCCATCTTTTCCAAGTCCTTTAAAAGTAGACTATGTGACCTTAGCCTCTTGTCCTCTTCTCTTGTATGTCTGTGTTTGTGCCTACATGTTTCATTCATGACTGGAATCAATCCAAACTCATACTGCATCCATTTCATTCCTTTCCCACTTTTACATCTGCATTTTCTGACATTATCATTATGCAACCATGGTTAATGTAATTAGCAAAGTTTATAATTTTTTTTGTTTTGAAGCTTAAAATTAATATTCCCCTGTTCTTGTCAGTTCAGAATTGCCACTCTATCTGTTGCTGGGTCTCCTGTGTGGCTTGGTTTCTGTTGGCTTATCTAAGTGTACATCTTTTATGATGGTTCTATTTGATGGTGCTCAAAGAGCTGTTGGCATGCCAAAAGTTGTATTTCCTATACTTGGTGGCTTTGCTGTTGGACTAATAGCCCTGGCATATCCTGAGATTCTTTACTGGGGATTTCAGAATGTTGACACTGTGTTGGAATCTCATCCATTTGTTAATAGCTTGTCTGCTGATCTATTGCTTCAGCTTATTGCTGCAAAAATTATAGCAACCTCTTTATGCAGAGCTTCAGGACTAGTGGGAGGTTACTATGCCCCATCTTTATTCATTAGTGCTGCTACAGGAATGGCGTATGGGAAAATTGTTACGTATGTAATTTCTATATCCGACCCCATTTTCCACCTATCATTCTTGGAAGTTGCTTCACCTCAAGCATATGGCCTGGTAAGAATTTGTTTTCCCTGACTGCAGAAATAAAGCATGCAGAGGGACTGGTTGGTCGCACTTTTTCTGTAAACATGGTTTCCCAGGATATTTGAACTCTTATCATCTTTATTTTGCACATAACTGAAGATGATATGATGCTTATTTAATTTCATCACTTCCATACTTATTAACTCCCTCTACTTTAAAACCAAAAACAAAAAGAGTCTATTATGTTTTCCTTGCATCAACCACTCCAAGAAACATCATTGTTTGATGTGCTTGTTGTGAAATCAGTAGTCACTTAGTTGCTTCGTTACAGCTAATGTTGTCTGGCCGGAAGAATGGTGTTAGAGAGGGCATGATAGAGATTCTCTTGTTATGATTTCTCACATTTGCCAAGTACATATACCCGTTAGATCTCTTTTCTCTCGATCATTCTCCATTTTCTTCAGGAAATTTAAAACAAGCTACCTGACATGAAAAACTCTGTGACTTCGAAGTATGAGAAATTTTGTCTCATCCGCCTAGGTTCTGGTTATTTATTCATCCACCTTACTTCTCTCTCTCTCTCTGTGTCTTTTTGTAGGGGTACAGGTGTTGTAAGGGGGTCTCCATAGTATTTCTGTGCTTGATTAGTTCTTAATATTGTTGGTTAGTGACCTGACGTTTCCATATATTTACCTCTCAGCCCCTCTGCAGTAACAACTTTCACTAGATTACTAGTTTCAGAAACTTTCCCTTTCATGTGATCATTTCTCTTCTACTATTGTCATTTACTACATATATTATGTTTTTGTGCGGGTGCTCCGTGCAGGGTATCTTATTGTCTATGCACTCATGACATGTTGTGTTGATGGAATCCATAGATATACTGCCAGTAGCAAGAAACTACCATTACCCGGTGGAAATATTGAACGTTTGACTGAAACCATTAAAGTATTATCTAGTCTTTTAAAAGCTAAAAGATAATGAAATCCTCTATCATGCTGGCATTTCTACTGGAGCGCAAATATTTGTACTCGTCCTTTTTGCTGATAAGATTATGTAGTATGTACTTGGAGAGTTGGAGTAATTCCTTTGGGGTTTTGTGTTGCAGGTTGGCATGGCTGCTACTCTTGCTGGAGTATGCCAGGTTCCCCTTACTGCAGTTTTGCTTCTCTTTGAACTCACACAGGATTATCGAATTGTTCTGCCACTTCTGGGAGCTGTGGGCCTATCATCATGGATCACATCTGGAAAGACAAGAAAAAAGGCCAGTAGTAGTACCAAAAATTTTAAAGTCTCAAGGGGATCATCTCAGGAAGAAAGATATTCTTATAACTTGAAAAGTGTTACCCCTGATTCTCCTGATTCTCAGGAACCAAATGGAAGTGGCATTTGTGAACTTGAGAGTTCACTCTGTTTAAATGAGGACTCAGATGTAGATCTTAATTATCTGGCAAATGATATTCTAGTTTCACAGGCCATGAGAACACGGTATGTCACTGTGCTGATGAACTCTTACGTTACAGACACAGTGTCTCTCATGGTGGAAGAGAAGCAGTCTTTTGCTGTTATAGTTGATGGAGATGCTCAGCTAGTTGGTCAACTTACCCTCAGCGACATTCAGCAATTCATTGAGTCGTTTAGGGAAAAAAGCAGGAATCTTCAGGTACCTTGTGCAATTCTTAATTTTTTATTAAATTTAAGTACCCTCTGCCTTCTTTTTAAAGGTTTACATTTTGCCATTTTGAAATTTTTTTTTTCCTTTTTTGGAAATTCACTATCTCCGCTTAAACACTCTCTTTCATACTTTATCAATTATCTCTCTTACTTTTTTCTATACTCTCTTATACTCTTTACCATCTTATAATTTTATTCCATTTCCTTCAAATTCACACAAAACCAAAATGTAAACCTTCTAAAAGACCGGAGGGAGTATTTAACTAAGAGAACGAGTTATCAGCAGTTTATGACTATAAGTAATTATTTCCTTTCAAGGTAGTCATGATTTATGCTTATTGATAACTGATAGATTGGAGCACGACATACCTTGAATAGATGTTGGTGTAAGACAGCCATAGTTCAGATAAACTATCCACGTGCTCTCCTGGTTGGTGCAATGCAGCATTGCCGGCTTATTAGCCTGAGAGTCCCATTTAGTACTCCAAAACTTCTTCCAAAACCTTACCCTCGAAAGAATGCCTCTTTTTTTGCAGACCTGCCAGATTCATTTGTCTTCTCAATATACGTGGGTACATCTCAAAATTTTTGGAGCTTCCTGGGTTTTATATTAACTTTAGAAACCAAATGAAATGAAACTATTAGGTCGACCGCATTGCTATAGTTTATCAACTTTCCACTTCCTTTGTTTGATTAATATGATGGCTCTTCACGTCTAATTTCATCTGGATGAACAAAGCATGGAAGGGATATGATATAAGTGGCCATGTTTGGCCTATGCCTTTCAAGTATATCTTACAATTAGTATCATGGGGCCAATTTGATAGCCATTTTTTTTCCTAATCCGTCTCTTGCCATAGAGCTTCAAGTGCAGTAAAGATGAGGGAGGACAGACACATTAACTTGTGGGGATGGGTGGGGGAGGATTAATCCCTCTGAGTTACTATATTTCAACATTAACCTTCCTGTTTGCAGATTATCCATTTAGAAACGAGTTGCTGACTCTGTGAATTACAGGCTCTTAGGGTATCTGAATTGTGTTCCGATTCTGGTGAGAGGTGCTCTGTGCCATGGACAGTGACCCCAAGTATGAGTCTTTTTACTGCTCTCACTTTGATGAATAGAAACGGGATAAGTCAACTTCCTGTTATCTTAGAGCGTGGGAGACCAGGATGCACGCCAGTTGGCCTTTTAGATAGAGAATCTATTGATCTTGCTTGCAGGTAAATATCATTTATCTTTTACACTCCTGGATTATCTACCAAATATAATATATGTTATAGTGGAAGAATGTGGCAACTGGCAAGTCAGAGTAGCAAAATTCGAGATGTAACATGACTTTTGACAATGTTTCAACTTATTTCTAACTTGTGTTGACAGAGCTTTTGCAATCAAGAGGGCCTCAGATACACTTTCAGTGCAGGAAAGATTCAAGAATTAAGACTGTGAGTACTTGTTTATCATTTCATAGGAACAACATATTACAATAATACATCCATAGTCTGAGCATCTAACAGTTTCTTTAAGGCTCTTAAAAACATGACATGCCAACAATTTGACACGTTAGGACCAAAAAGAAACTGTCTACTTAGATTTACACTCCCTTATGATTCTAGGCGAGAACTTTGTATCAGACAGGCCCAAGTTAGTATTATTTTTAAATTTGATAAAGCAGAACATTGAACATTTCAGTTTCTTCCTACCCTTATGTTAATCATGTCAGCCATTACTTGGATTTCCACCTCCATCCCACCGACCTTTGTGCTTATTCTATGTGCAATATGTACTGAAGGGCCGTAACAATAAAATTGTTTATCCTAGGAACAGATCCGTTGAGGGTTAGGGATGTTCTCTGCTCTTGAAAGAGTAAACTGGATGAGGGGTAGCACTGTTGCGAAATTCTTTGAGATCTTATACCAGGTTGTATTTTTGGTGTATCTGAAGGGAGCAAACTATAGCTGTTTTGAAGATAGCAATTCACTCCAAAGTAGAGATCTGAAAAAAATTTATCACGAGATTCACGACCACTTATTATGGTTCAGTTCTGTTACTAGAATTGATATTTCTGCCATCAATGAGCTCATGTGCTTCCTCTGTTGCATGGACTGATTGTATAACCCATTTGTAGCATTGATTCATGAATAAAGTTGATTTTTCGTTTATACAAGAGCTGCCAAAACAGTAAATTTCAGCTAAATTGATGTGAAAAGAGCAGAACTACATTCTCCAATTTTCATATTACCTGGACAAATTTTATTTACTGTTATACTGTAGTAGTACATGTTATCACAACCTGTTCCTTTTTATTAACATGATTGAAATCCCAGCATAAGGTTGGTTACACAATTCTTTCCAGTTAGGAGATGTAACTGCTTAGGCGGGGCAGTTGCACCACATCCTAGTTTGGTAGATGGATATCTATATTTAGGGAGCTTCTGCTTAGGTTTTTTTTTTCCTTCATATATTGCTTCCTGTGGTGAGATTTTATAGCTCTCTTTACAACTATCCTTCCACTCATTCCAGTGTGTTGATAATTGTTCCATGTAATATGTTTATATGCTAAGCAGATTTTTTTTTTCCTTCCATGCCTAAGGTTTATGACTATATTGGAAAGATGTTACACCACTGAGTTCAACAAGGCTGTATTGCTACACTCAGTTCTTTGTCTATGGTTCATCTTATTGATAGATATGATTTCATACATACTATATGTTATACGAAGCTGCAAGCATCACTATGAATGTATTTTTGCAGTTTGCAATGAGCTGCAATCTCACCTTCGACATGTTATGTTTTCATATAATATCTGTGGGCAGTATGTGCTTTTCAAAACTTGAAGATAATATCTTGATGCAGGAAGGTTCCAAATCATAGTGATGTTTCTGCTGAAGTCCATTTTTATCCCAAATCTTATTGCAGTTATAATATGCGTGTTACTGGCATGCACCACTAATTTTTATTTTGTTCTTGCAATATAAAGCGAATGAAGGTCTTTCAGTTCTTATTGAATATTGAGTTGCAGAGGGTTGTTGCTGCGAAGAAAGGTACGTCCCTTTCCTTTATCTTTCACTTGACTCAAGTGGTTCACGGAGTTATCACAAAACACCAAAGTATGTATTAATTCATGTCAGCTGTGTGCCATTCTTCATTTTCATATCCTGCATTAACCCCGGCTACATCATAATGCATATAGGAATATAGCTGTTCTTTATAATGGATGAGAGATAGCAGAGCTGAAGAGAATATATAAAACTGTATGACACATCATGTTACCCAGATGAGTTTTAATATAAAAACACTCATAGCCACACAAAGTAACATAGTATATGAGTGCCTGCAGGAGCACATAACTGATGACATAAGTGTTTTGCGCACTCTTACACGCAGATTCAACCTTCCTTCCTTAGAAGTAGATTAAGGGAGGATTATTGATGAGGACATAACAACAAAACAAATACAGAATTTGTTCAAATGACAATCACATCAAGGGCAAAATAAAAGCTCCATCACCCTTGGCCTTTATTTTAACAAGAAGCCAGACTTCATATTAGATGGCAGGTAGATGACTAACGACGGAAACTCCTGGGGCGTGGTGGGGGAGTGACTCCCTCTTCGTCCTCAAGTTTGATCAATGTATAGACACCAGCACCTGCTAGAGCTCCAAGTGGTGGTGCTATCAGATATATCCAGATTGACCTGTAGTTTCCTGCTGCAACTGCTGGTCCTAGAGTTCGCACTGGATTCATTGACCCACCACTAGAGGGCCTGCCAATGACATAGTTTAGTTAACACACTCATGCGGGAGCTTTTTTATTTTTCATTTTGATTGCTAACTTAAACTCACTCACCCTGCCACAAGGATATTCAGTATTACTGTAGCCCCAACTGCTATTCCAGCTAGTTCTCCAACCTACAATACCAAAAAATAAATGGTGAACGCTGATAGGTAGCTATAGGTATATTCATGTATTTTCAAGTTTATATTGAGTATGCCATGAATGTAATAGTAAATTAACATGTACTCACAGCTCGGGTATCAGTGGCGACAGCAGTCACAACGAACATCAGATTAAAAGTAATGAGAAACTCGAGGGCGAAGGCCTGCCCGGTGGAGACTGAAGGAACTGTAACCCCTCCACTCATGAAAGGCCGGAAGATGCCTTTCAGGGCAAACGATGCACAAATGGAAGCTGATACCTGCGCAGCAATGTATGCTGGAACCTGGACCCAAGGGAAGTGGCGCAGAGCCGCAAAGGCTATGGTGAGTGAGGGGTTGAGATGCGCCCCAGAGATGTGGCCGGTGGCCAGGATCACTATCATCACGGCCAGCCCTGCGCAAGCGGCATTGCCCATCAGTGTCTCGACTCCTCCATACTTCTCGTTCACTATTGGCCCGGCAGTTGCTGCAAATATCAGTATGAATGTTCCTACAAACTCTGCTCCCAACTGAGTATAGACAGATGAAACTCAAACAGTTAATTCATTTCCCCCTTATAATGAATTCATACGAGTTAAATCCAGTTACAAAATCTTGTAACCCACTAAATTTCTAGATAGGAATCTCGATTTTCAAATCTACTCAAAGCAAGAGATAGGTAAATTGTAAAGGTATCATTGTTTCTTCAGAGTAAGGTTGGTGTATTTCTAAAATCATTAATAATTAGTCAACAACTAAGGAGTGCAAATGTTTTAGAGCACTTATAGATTAAGATATGAAGTAGTAATGTGTGTAGATTGATTTGTAGTGTTGGTTTCAAATTTGTTAGTGTGTTGCATGTGAGGACAAATTTGTTAAAAATTGAAATATGACATTTTTATTGAAACATATAGAAATGGAGTGTAGTATAACATTTATAAATATAACTGAAAGTGCAGAAGTATTTTCAATGTTGCAGCAACACTATCAACAGTGTTGCAGCAACACTGAAAATGAATGTTGCAACAACATTGCATATGAGTATTGGAACAGTAATGTTGCAA
>JAYMSR010001355.1:0-10358 GCA_036897825.1 Plantago rigida
TT
The DNA here is from genome assembly GCA_036897825.1 of Plantago rigida. Taxonomy (NCBI): domain Eukaryota; kingdom Viridiplantae; phylum Streptophyta; class Magnoliopsida; order Lamiales; family Plantaginaceae; genus Plantago; species Plantago rigida. The sequence continues at coordinate 3 of JAYMSR010001355.1, forward strand.
GTTTGAATTGGAGCTCTTTCAGCTGTAAGAAATTGATTTTGTGTTGTTTCTAAAGGTGTTCTGAGTGCTGATGTGTTTGCGCGGTACTGTCGCAACCGGGGATATAATGCTTTATACATATGTGGTACCGACGAGTATGGTACGGCCACTGAGACTAAGGCCATGGAGGAAGGAGTTTCTCCGAAGGAGATTTGTGACAAGTAAGTTATTTCTTTTCTACGAAATTTTATCTGCACTGGTTTAATACTTTAAATGAATGCATGTTAAGCTTGAATTCAAGATTGATGCTGATGTTGTGGCTGTAGTGCATTTTGTATGTATGTAGTCCTGAAGTTTTGGAGTCACCATTTGATAGTGAACCTGGCATGATAGGTAGATTCTGTTTGTTATAGGTTGTAAAAGTCGAATCTGCTCAATACCTACTGCTCCTATGATTGATTTGTTTGTAGAACTGGTTTATCCTTATGCATATTCAAGTTTCTCTTCCAGTTTGGGAATTCTTATACAAGGAGGAGAGTTTCGATGTACAGAAACATAACTTGGAGTTTGAACTACAAAATTATGATGCTTTATTTTGTGTGAGATTAGCACAAATGTACTGAAGCCAGAGGAGTACACTCCTAAACATGCCTACTTGATGAATGGTGGTTGTTACACTTCTAACTAGTTACAAGTGTTGGAGGAAGTCAGTGATAGAGATAATTTATGTTCCCAATTTTTTTTTTCGTGACACTTACATGCTCGATCTTTAGTAACCAAGTTTGATAGTGTTGGCTAGATTTTTTTCTTTCTTTCTTCCCCGAAGTAAATGTGGAAATGTGACATTTCGTTTGCATTGGGCCCTACAACTGAATGTTTACAGTGCCTGTATTTTGATAAGTGAATGGATGCCAACTATAAATCAATACTAACTTCTCTTGTTCCTCTAATTGTTTCCATAGATACCATGCTATTCACAAAGAGGTGTATGAGTGGTTCAATATAAGCTTTGATGAGTTCGGTCGGACCTCAAGTCCACAACAGACTGAAGTTTGTCAAGCGATTTTCAAGAAGCTGCTGGAGAACAATTGGTTGGTAGAAAACACAATGCAACAGGTGCTTTCGTTGTTTATTTAAAGAACTTGTTACACCTCAAGGATATTTGTTCTTTCTTTTTAATTAATACTTCAATGCATGCAGCTTTATTGCGAGACCTGTTCAAGATTTTTAGCAGATCGGCTTGTGGAGGGTAATTGCCCTACACCAGGGTGCAATTATGGTGCGGCACGTGGAGATCAGTGTGAAAATTGTGGAAAGCTCCTAAATCCCACAGAATTAATTGATCCTAAATGCAAGGTGTGGTTGTAACCTTGATTATGTACATAGCTTGCTATTGTGTGTAATATCACTGAGTTTAGTCTAATCTGCGAGTCTGATTACTACACAGGTTTGTCGCACTACTCCACGTATATGTGATACCAACCATCTTTTTCTGGACCTGCCTGAGTTGAAGGATAAATTAGTTGAATACATCAATGACATGTCAGTGGCTGGTGGATGGAGTCAGAATGCTATACAAGCAACAAATGCTTGGCTTAAAGAAGGACTGAGACAACGGTGTATCACGAGAGATTTGAAATGGGGTGTACCTGTCCCACATGAAAAATTTAAGGACAAGGTTTTCTATGTGGTTTGATGCTCCGATTGGGTATGCTTCCATCACAGCATGTCACACGCCCGAGTGGGAGAAATGGTGGAAGAATCCTGAAAATGTGGAGCTCTACCAGTTTATGGGCAAGGATAATGTGCCGTTTCATACTGTATGTCATTTAATCTAATTCTTGCATAAAGGTATCAATGTATTCTTCGACAGGTGTTGACTGATTGTGTGGAAAGTTCCAATTCTTTGTTCCTTGATTGCTATTAGTTGTGGGCTGCAACTATTTTTCATCAGTGGCCTACTTTATCTGGTTTTGTCAAGTGTCCTGTGGATTGGGGTCAGCATTATATTTTGTTTTACTAGTTTATTTGTTCAAAGTTATATCAACTGGTGCATGATAAATGCTACGTCCTCCACTCCATAACAGAGTGCCCACGTTATGGACACAATATTTAAGTGATAAAATGATAAGATACAGAATGAACAGAAGCTGTGAGCTGGTGTTTCTATTATTAAAGAGAGAATAAAAATAGATACTTGGTGGTAAAGTTGTAAGGGACTCTCTAATGGGACATCCAAGAAAGTAAAGTGTGGAGGGATGAATCTTTTATGTTGACTTTAATATCTCACGGGACCGATGACATGTAAGTGTTTATTTTGACTGACTGTAATCGTTTCAGGTGATGTTTCCCTCTACTCTCATTGGGACAAATGAGAACTGGACTTTGATGAAAACTATCAGTGTTACCGAGTACTTGAACTATGAAGCAGGTTAGATATGTAGTAGGCAGATCAAACCAAACACTCCCTGCACACACCACTTCTGCGAATTTCTGCTACACTAATCTATGCTAATAAAAATTTGTTGCTACGTGCAGGGAAATTTTCTAAGAGTCACGGTATTGGAGTGTTCGGAAATGATGCAAAGGACACAAAAATTCCCGTCGAGGTGTGGAGGTACTATCTGCTAACGAACAGACCAGAGGTAAGAGCTTATCATGCAAATTACTTCCTCCCTGGGTAGCATGAATATTGAATACATTTATTTGGCTGGAGTATTTACTGAAAATATGTATTCAATATAATATTTGTGAATTGCGTTTGAAAAATGTATTTTCTTTCTTTTTCAAACTTTTTTGAATGTTGTCCTTTTATTCCGTCACCATAAAAGCTAATGGTAAAACGTAAACCCTAAAGAAACAAAACCTACATTTACTTTGATTTCGCTTCTCTATTTCTGCATATGACGTCAAATTGAGCGACAATTGCCGCCTGCTCATCACCAGAATTGTTATACTTGATGCTTCCTAGCTTCCTCCCCATAGCAATGGATAAAGATCATGCCTGTGTTATTAAAAAAAATCAGGTGTCAGACACATTGTTTACATGGGCTGACTTGCAAGCAAAGTCAAACAGTGAGCTGCTGAGCAATCTTGGAAATTTTGTCAATCGAGTCTTGAGTTTCATTGCCAAAGAATCAGGTAGCTAACTTATTGCATTATGTATTTCTCAACCTAATACTTGTCATCAGATTCTTTTGCCTGTGAAATATGATATTGTTTTCTGTCTGTTAAAATGTCGCTGTGGCGGTCAATGTCACCAGAATCTCGTGATTTAATTTGTGCAGGCGGATTCTTTTTGATCCATTGGCATATTTAGTTGAATTAGATTCATTTAATCATGTATGAATTCAACTCACTGTGATGAATCACTCACTGTGATAATTCATCGTTGCTTCTAAAAAGTGTCTTACGATGAGTTCCGCCCTGAAAATCCAGCTTCCGTCTTGTTATTAGTCAAATGGTAGTTTCTATGCACCAAAATCAGAGATGAATATATAACTCCATTGCTAGTTCACATCATAGGCAGGAAATAAGTTTGAATTTGTAATTTTAAATGTCAATTTATTTAAAGCAAATGCCTGAAACCCGTCTTCTGTATTCCATTGGGGGAAGCATCTTTAAGATGTTGGGCATGTTGGCTTGCTCTTGTTGAATGTGTTAACACCTAGTCCAAGAGAATATAACCTAATGTGCTGAAGTGATTCTCAATGAAGCCTGAGCCTGGTCTGTTCTTTACTCAAGGAAGGTGTGGGTAAATTGGAATTTCATATTTGTAGCTGCATTTTTGGCTTCCGTGAATGAACATAGCAAGAAACATCATCTAGACAAGAGTTAGAAACTATCAAAGCTCAAGTTCTAGCCAAGGGGCCTTAATATGCTTTCATGAGTGCAGGCTCAGGATATGGCTCCATAATTCCTGATTCCGGGAATGTGGATTCTCACCCACTTACAAAAGCCCTAGGAGAGAAAGTTGGAAATTATGTTGAGCAGTATATAGAGTCAATGGAGAAGGTAAACACATATATGTATTGTTAGATTCACACATTTTATGACTTTAACCTTTTGTATTACGCAAATAACATTTGAAATGAAATTTGACTCAGGTTAAGCTAAAGCAAGGCTTAAAAATTGCTATGAGTATATCTGGTGAAGGAAATGCGTATTTACAAGTATGACTCTCCACTTAACATAATTTGGGTTCTCTTTATATCCAAGCAAGACTTGGTATTGATTTTTTTTTAATATCTGTGTAGGAGAGTGAATTCTGGAAACTGTACAAGGAGGATAAGCCTTCTTGTTCCATAGTCATGAAAACTTCTGCAGGATTGGTGTATCTCCTTGCATGCTTATTAGAACCGTTCATCCCATCGTTTTCACACCAGGTAATTTTACAATAGCCAATTCAGTTGGTTATATATATACAATGTCTTGGTTATTGAAAATGGTCTACAGTTCATGATTGTTATTTGAATCTGACGTGGTATAGGTACTCAAGCAGCTCAACCTGCCTGAATCTCAAATTTCACTCTGTGATGAAAATGGTGATGTTGAAAGGGCCAAAAAACCTTGGGAGTTTCTACCTGCAGGTCATAAAATTGGAATCCCATCACCAATATTCAAAGAATTGGTATTCATCTTTTACTAATCGTCTTCTATTATATTATCAACCTGACAAAATATTATGTGTTCGTTATTTCTAGCCTACTCATGATTCTGCTATAATATGCAGACAAACGACGAAATCAAAGGTTTAAGTGAACGATTTGCTGGAAGTCAGTCTGAGAGGAAGGCTGAATCTGATGCAAAGCAGATGGCTGAAAAGTTGAAGCAGACAAAAATATCAGGTTAGTCTTCGCTGCAACTTTTTTTGAAAACTCTTGATTAGTTGCATGCTCTTCTTTATCATGTAGTTAAGAGCTATTCTGCTCTAGCTTCTCATGTATGAAGTTCTATGTTCTTGGAATAGGGCCTTCAGTTTGTCGAAGTTGATTTTTAGTCAAAATGTTATCTTTTTAATTGCTCGTCAAACATAAATAGAATTTTTATCAGTAGTAACGAATGTGATTATGCATCATAATACTTTCTTTGGAGGGAGTGGAGATCTGTGAGCACTAATTATTCAGCGCAATGCATCACTACGAATTTTTTTTAACTACCAGAGATGCTTTTAATCCCATGAAGCATGCAAATTATACCACATCGGTTTATGTACTTGTGGTTACGAACTCCTAGTTTTATTATTGAGCATGGATTAGTGCAGCTCATTTCATGCTGTTTTTTCCTACAGATGGTAAGACTTCAAAGAAGGACCGGGTAAAGAAATTTGGTGATGCCAAGCAGAAGGCTGCAGCTGCTGTTGAAGCTGAAATTTCCATCACTAGACTAGATATTCGAGTTGGTCTCATTACGAAGGCTCAAAAACATCCTGATGCTGATTCGTTGTATGTAGAAGAGATTGATGTTGGTGAACCTCAGCCCCGCACAGTAGTTAGTGGTCTAGTCAAGTATATTCCCCTAGAAAATATGCAGGTTTGTCCTTTACTTTCTTAGAGTTATCTATGTTCTATCATCAAATTGAGTAATATTACATGTAGTTGACTTGTGCTTTTGCACGATAATGTCAAAATATCAGAACCGGAAGGTATGCGTCCTATGTAATCTGAAGCCAGCAAACATGAGAGGCATAAAGTCCCAAGCAATGGTCCTAGCAGCCAATAACAATGATCAGACAAAGGTTAGTAGAACGGAAAACCTGAAGACTGTAACAGGACTATTTTGTGCACTTGTGTTTAAGCCTCTATCATTACTTTACTTTTCATGTTTCACTGTTGCTATTCTGTGGGTAATATTTGTGTCTCTGTCTAAATACACTAGCTGTTTTTTTTCCTTTGAATTATATGAGTGCTCCATAATATAGTTTGAATGAAGGCCTTATAGGATTTCAAGGTTCATTACCTGTCCTTTCCATATCCCCTTTGTTGCTAATTCTCCTTTTTTCTCCCTATTCCATTCATGGTAAAGTCGTTGCATTTAAAGATTTAGCAGCACATGGCATTTTTCCACAGTTTGAGATTTGAATTGGATAGCACAGATTGGGGAGAAGTACTGATGCTGATATGTTCGGTCAATTTCTAAAATGAATTGTGTTACTGTGTCAGGTTGAGTTGGTTGAACCTCCGGCAGGCGCTGTCGTTGGTGAAAGAGTTGCATTTCCTGGTGTCGAAGGTTCACCAGATGAAGTTCTGAACCCGAAGAAGAAGGTGTGGGAAACGCTTCAAGTGGATTTGCATACCAACAAGGAGTTGGTCGCCTGCTACAAAGACTTGCCACTTACAACTTCAGCAGGCGTCTGCAAAGTTTCCTCAATTAGTGAGGCGTCGATAAGGTAGATAGATATACTCTTCAAAAGATGCCTGAGTATTGAAATTTTGCCATTTGATGGGATTAATGCATTGTTGTCTGATTTGATGCTAGTCTGTTACTTTAATCACCTTGTACACTTGGTTTTCTGTCTGTAGTTCCTTTTCAACTTGCTTTGATTTCAGTATCTTGTAACTTGTAACCTCAGTGGTAATAATTTATTAAGCTTGATTGTTAAGTTCTGATCATTAATTGGGTAATGTACCTAACTGCTCAAAACCAACCGCACCAAACTATCTTCTGTTAGCTACACCAATCTTCGCACAGTCTCGGAGCATCACTCACTGAACGATCAAATTCAATGAATCAACCCACAACATCATACAATGACCGAAATTTGTATCCAAATACTCTGGTCAAGTACATAAATCTTATTACGAATAACGTCTTGCTTGTAAAAACTAGAACAGTCTCCAGCATCTTAAGACAACAACAGTTCCTGAGATCCTTGCAGATTTCCCGAAGGAACCCATCGCCTCATATCTTCAATAGCACACAATGTCTCTGTATCGAGGCCACCAGCAATCTGGGGCATCCAGGAAACCAGATCAGACCGTTAAATGAGCAAATTTACAGCATCTTCATTCATTATGACTAGAGGATTGAAGTATAAGATTTACATATGTAACTTGAAGTTACCTGTTGAGTTTTATATGCGAAATGCACACCCTGAAGCAAGAGAGTTTCTTGAGCAGATTCCCTTTCTGAATGGCGATTTGACTGAAGTTCCATTTTCAGTCTGTCTACGTACTTCTTCGCAAGTTGTCGAGAACCCTTCTTTATCTGGAAAAATTCGATACGTCCTGTAACTAAGTTATCATGAAGACTACTTAAACATAAGAATTATATCAGATGACTGGAAAAGCAGCCAACCTTGCTAATAAGTCCAAAGTCAAGCAGCCAATTGATAGGAACGTCGTGGTCTTGATAAGAACGCATGACCGAATCTCTTAGCGTGATTATCCTCTGTATGCTCCTCTCTGACCTGATCATTCATTGAAGCACAAGTAGAAAATGAACAAACTTAAAAGAAACAGTTTGCGAACAGGCACATAGTCTAAGAAAAATCTGCCTTGGTATTGCTTCTCTGTATCATACTTATCTAGTAAGCTAGCCATCCTTTTTAAGGCCATGCAATACGGAATGGTGGAATCATCGCTGTAGGAAGAGACTTCTTTTTCGAGAATTTGAAGCGAACTATACTCAATTGCTGCTTCACGCATAGTATCTGCCTTCTTCTCGGGCCACTTGAAATGCTTTAGAACAGCCCTCTCGTCAGCCTTCATGTTGCAGGTAGAGTTTTAGTTGCCAATGTCGATTGTCAGCTATACGTATTGATGTAATAAGAATCTAGTTGCAGTTGAAGGACAATTTACCAGACAAAGAAGCTCCTTGTCGAGCCAATCCACAAAACTAGCAACATCTTCGATATCAGCAAAAGAAGCAGCCATCACTTTCTCTATAAGACCATTGATGAACCCCCCCTTGGTCTCAATATCCGACTTTATCTGCAAGAAAAGTAAAACGGGCTAGAGCGTTTAACAAGACTCCACAGAAGCACAAAAAGTGAGAAATCGAATAAAGACACTGACCGCTAAAAGATGTGAGGAACGATTCTGTATCTCCCCAACTATGCTATTATGTGCACTGCTGGTGCCAACACATTGTTTGTTGAAGTTGCCATTTTTCGGAGAATTTTGTGTTGCAGCACGCTTGGATAAAGAATGGTATAATGCTTCGACAGGCGAAGCTTTTCTGGTGGGTATCACACGTGGAGGGGGCGGTGGTGGAGGGGGCACCCCCCGAGAAGAGATAGGTGGTTCCGGAATCTTTGTACGAACAACATCATTTCTGGCTGGTTCGAGACAGTTTACGTTGATCGGCTCAGATTTTACTGATCTTGGCTGCTCAAGCTTGGTGGCAATAAGCAAGTGCTTAGCTTTGAAGTTGGGAGTTTGCTCATCTTGAATAAGATGTTCCTGTTTGTGTACAATTTTAACACTCCATCAAAGTATGTTGCAAGCACCAACCATTTGCTATGCATGAACCAAACAACTCTGTGTAGAGCTAACATGAAATTTACCTAGTACAATCATCCTACCTAGAAAGCAGAGATGGAACCATAATTTGAAATCTTGGGTGCTATATGAGACTATTTTATTTTGGAGTTATAGGGCGACCAAATCTTAAACTATTGAAAATATTACATATGATTTTTTTCGCCAAATTTTGGGTGACCACTATGCCCTTGATACTTACCCTTCTCCCATTTTAACTCCGAACACTATTCATAATCCCAACTAATCAGAACTCTCTTTCAACTCCAATTTTAACTCAATGGAAATACATTGTGCTACACATTGGAACGAGGGGTTTTACCTATATGTATTTGGCCCCGGACTACAAATCCTTGGTCCCCTAATTATATACGAGGTCAGCATCAAATTTAATTGCAAATGTCAAGTTTAACTCTAAACCCGTGAATGTAATATAATCAATTACGTTGTATTACTAACGTGTATTCCCTAAGCACGTGACATTGATTTCATATATCGGTGATACAGTTTCTCAAAAAGGGTGATCACTATCAAAGTAATTAAAATAGAATATGTAATATTTGTAGTATATGAATGGATCAAACCTTTTGAAGAGAATCAATCTTGGCAAGAGCAGTAGCAAGTTGTTGAGTGAGGCACAAATTCTTGGACACAAGTTCCACATTGCGCCTATTCACTCTCTCCAACTCTTGTCTCAAAACCATCACCTGCTTCTCCAGCCTCTTCTCATCACCAATATTTCTCATCTTGTCTCTGTCAAATTTCATGATCACAACACCTGCTGCAGGAGGACCTTCTTTCAGTACGAGGGCTCGCTTCGGGTCGAATGCCGTGCCGGGCCTCCTGTTCGGGCCTGTTGATTCTTTGTGTTGCTTTGATTTGGGTGATGGTGCTCCATTTGCCTTTGTAGGAGATGGTGAAGAGAGTTTCTTGGGTTTAAATTGGGGTGATTTTTCACTCTCTTGCTCAGGTTGCTTCATAGCTTTGTTGTAATGTGTGACTCATTACTCTTATCAGCAGCAACACAAGAATTGAACAGGACTGGTATATTTATTACAAAGCCACATGATCACAGGGGTGAGAGAGAGAGACAGGGGAAAACATGCAGACAGATAGAGATGGTTAAGTTAAACTGAATACTTAGTCCGTTTTACTAAAAACTTTACAATTTAACCTTTTTCGATTAATCATTTTTCAATATAATAAATTAATCTTGTAAAATTAATAAAATGAAAATTTAATAAGTAATATATGATCAAGACTGGTTGCTCCAAATAAATCAAATTTTATTTATGTCATGTTGGAAGAAAGAGATGAGAGGAACATATATGGGGTGTTAGGTACTTCATGCAAAATGTAATGGGATGGCTTATGAAATTTAATAATTTCAAGTTTGTCCTTCCTCTTTTAGTTTATCTCAGTGGTATCCAATGTATTTGGATAAATTATCGATGTCATAGACTATAGATCAAACTGTTTCAGTGTGACTATTGCATGTGAAGTGAAAGAATGTATTTTGGAACTCAAATATCGAGCTGTTACTTTCTAAGTAAATGTAAATCTGCTTATCATAAATTGATACGGAACATACTTACATTGAAACTTGTATTTAGATGCAACTCTAAAACTAAAATTGTGGTGAAGTGTAGCATTATTATCATGTATTTTAAACTCTACAGTTGTTACTCATAACACGTAGTTAGGAAATGACACCACCAAAATTAAAAGTTGGCCTACGAATATGATGGTACCACCACGTCATCAACTATAATGCATGCACTAATTTGCCAGTATAAATTACTTCCAACTCATATCTCAAATAAATGTTTCATTAATGCAGGGTAAAATGCAAAAAAAAGTAAAATTAGAGAAATTTATTTTAGAACGGAGGAGTATG
>JAYMSR010001356.1:0-10357 GCA_036897825.1 Plantago rigida
AAAGGACACAATTATTATTTCCACCAGTTGGAGAAGAGAAGAGAAGAGAATCAAACCAAATTCCAACGTCAAACGCATTTCAAAATTTGTGAAAAATCCCTATTTTCAATAATTAATTTAATTTTCAATTTTAGTTTTTTTCCTCACACTGACTCTTCTTCAATCAATCATCCCCAAAAACCTTTCACAGACGATAAACAATCCAATCCAATCCAATCCAATCCTTTCATCTGTCGCATTCTTCAATCCCAACGATTTTTGTTGGCGTTTCCATCGCCAGGTTTCGCTACATTGCGCCGATTTTCCTGGAACTGCGAGTGCCATTAGGGTTTAGTTTCAGATTATTACCTGATCAGCCTTTTCGCTGAGTTGTTTCCTGCTCACTTGTTTATCTTCTCAGGACCACTCTATCCGGCGTTGAAACTCCTCTATCAAAAGGGTTTCGAAACCTTTTTGATGATTGCGTTAAACTTTAGTTATTGAACGCCAACTCGGGTTCTTTTTTTGTGAAAAAATTGGTTCTTTGTTCAGTGGAACGTATATTGATTGTAGTTTTAGGTTTAGGTTTCGGAGGTAGAAAAGGGTTAATAGAAAAATATGGGTGATAATGGTGAGGCTGGTGGATCTTTGCCAAATGGGCTGTTGCCAGGGGCAAACTCGGTTATGAGGGAGCTCGACCTGGACCGATGGTCGAGAGTGGAGAAGAGAACTGATGAACTTATTGCCTCAATCCAACCTAACCAGCTATCGGAAGACCGGCGAAGTGCTGTGGCAGACTACGTGCAACGGTTGATTATGAAGTGCTTCCCTTGCCAGGTTGTTGGAGTGATTCTAAAAGCTTAATTTGTTGTAGTCAGTGTGAAATTCGTTGCGTTGAGCATCGTGCAATGTAGATGTTTGTATGTCTAGCTTAGCACTGAAAGTGTTGTTAATGAATTGGACATGTTTAACTTGTGCTGCTGTTCTAGTTTAGGTTATGCAACAACATGCCTCTAAATTTGTGGATTCTTATTAATCTTCCTGATGCTGGGTTCACTATGTGTATTATAGTAATTAGGGGTGGACGGATATGTGTTCGTTTGTATGAAGGTCCGGGCTGTTTTTTTGTGGATAGGATGGATATATACATTATGATTAGCACTTGTGCTGTCAATGCATAGTCTCTATTGTACCAACCATTATCGTTCCTATCACTGGTGCTGTGATTGCATCTCTAACCACACTTTTTTTCCTTCCTTCACACTGTTGTTACCTTTGTTCACCTACTGGTTGTCTGTTGCCACAGGTCTGCACCTTCGGTTCCGTACCCTTGAAGACCTACCTGCCTGATGGTGATATCGATTTAACTGCCTTCAGTCAGAGTGAGAATATGAAAGATACATGGGCCGATCTGGTCCGGGATTCGCTAGAGAGAGAGGAGAAGAATGCAGATGCTGAATTTCATGTGAAGGAGGTTCAGTATATCCAAGCAGAGGTATACCCTCATCTTAATTTAAAATTTCTGCAGTAGGCCAGTTAGTTCTTGACACTTTCAGCATCTCGACTTCTTCCCCCTTTATGTCATGTGCCCTTGGTCTTAAAACACAGATTATTGCGATTTCATTTTTCTTATTTTGCATGACGTGCTGTATCTGCTTACATCTGAACTCAATTTACTTGTAGCACAGCTGTTTTTTTTTCACAATTATCTTTAATCATAATGTATGATTATCATTATGATGCAAGAGGCGCCTGCCAGTAGTGCATCTTGAATTTTCCGTGTTCATTCTGCCTTCTTGTATGCCTTTATAGTGGGTTGCCTATCCTCTTACCATTTTGTATAGTACCTGAAATGTATTGTTTGTAGGTCTTGAGTTTTGAAGTTTGTTGTAAACTAATACATATCGATCTTTTTAATTTTATTTGCGGCTTTTCCACACTTAAATTGGATTGAGTAATGATGAGGTCAACCAATTATTCATACCTTACTCGTCTAGCCATCATTATGGGAAACCACTAATCTTTTAGTTATCTATTTAGTCCCGGCATACTGTAGTGCAGAGGCTGGTACTTTCATGTGACTGTCCACATTTGGCATTTATTCAATATGGTTTCATTTGTAGACCTGAATGAAAGGACTCCGTTTTTTTAAAATTTAGTTTGGTGGGTTTACTGTTTGGTCTGTTGGTCCTCTTCTAAATTTATCCTTTCTTGTCTATTGACCATATACTTCCTTTCCGGCCATTGTAGTCATTTGGATCTTCTTAGGGTATGGATGCAATATTTGTCTGGTAGATTAGAAAGTGCGGCACGGTGTACCTTATTGTGTGTGGTTTTTTGTTAGATGCAGTGTTCATCGTCAGTAGATGGACAGACTCCTTGCCTCTGGCACATGTTCTTTCAAATTTATTTAATTGTTACCATTAGAAAGGCATGTCACAGCAACTTTTTTGTTAATCCATATATCACTATGAAAAAGTTTAACACCTATCCTACTATTTTAGCTCTTCAGATCATCTACGCAGATGGATAATATTGCTTCAGGACTTTGCTCATGGAGATCTTTGTGTGATTTAAAATTCAGCTTTAGCACCTTATGGCCAGAAGGCATTTATCTTGACCCTAGCATATATACTTTTCAGTGTAGTAGTATGAAGATTATCGGTGCTATTTTACAAGGTTTACTCTTTTAAATAAGAAAAACAAAAAAATAATGTTTACCATGATAAATATTAACCCCTCCATTCAGCTTAGCTGCTTAGCCCATATAAAATAAGGAGATGAATGTCTTGATTGTTGCCTGTAGATATTAGCTATGTATTGTGGCTTGGCTGAAACTTTTGATTAGATGCAGTATAAAGAATTACCAGTGGACGGGTGAAATGTTGGAAATGTCCCCAACACATTAGCTTCGCAATGTTATATACTGTATATGGCAGTCAGGAGCAGGCGCTACAGAGTTAAATGTTAGTCCTTCAATTGCTAGGCTTGGAACTGTACCCTGTTTTTACTTTGAGTAACTAATGAAGGTATCATTAGAAATTATAAATGCATTGATAGTTCGATTATAATGATATTTTTCAGCTTTTACGAATTTGTCACCATACTATGAAATTGCATTCACTATTGAATAGTGTGGCCTATTTTCTCTAGTCTGCTATTTATTTTCTATTAACTACTGTGTTTTCAGCTTCTTAATTTTGTGACGACGTACTAGAAGAATCGATCAGTTTCTGTTCTTGATCAATTTGTGTTTGTGAGCAATGTTTTCTGCCTGTAATTGTTTTTCTCATTTTCTTGTTCCTTGTGCGCTGCTCTTTCTGTTTTGCAGGTGAAGTTAATTAAGTGCCTTGTGGAAAATATTGTGGTGGACATATCTTTTAATCAAGTTGGTGGTTTATGCACGCTCTGCTTCCTTGATCAGGTCAGTAGTTTCATGTTCATGGAGAAAAGTTCTCTGATCTTGTTAACCTTGATATTTATCAATCTTTAAACCAAATATTGTTATTGAAGAAAATTTATGTCGGTTGACATCACAGGTTGACAGTCTGATAAGTCAGAATCATCTGTTCAAGCGCAGTATTATATTAATTAAGGCGTGGTGCTATTATGAAAGCCGTATCTTGGGTGCTCACCATGGATTGATATCTACATATGCTTTGGAGACTCTAGTTCTCTACATCTTTCATGTATTCAACAATTCTTTTCATGGTCCGCTTGAGGTGACTTTATCTTTTCTTGTTGTCCACATTTTAAATGTTGCTTCTTGATTGTTTTTCAAGAACTCTATGATTTGCTTGCAGGTACTTTATCGTTTCCTGGAGTTTTTCAGCAACTTTGACTGGGACAATTTTTGCCTTAGCTTATGGGGACCTGTGCCCATTAGCTCTCTGCCCAATGTAACTGGTAATAATCTGTCATTTGATGTTTTCGGGCACTGTATTGGTTAATTTTCTAGTTATTGGGCTTGATTTGATCAATTTTTTACAGCTGAACATCCCAGAAAGGACACAGGCGAGTTGCTGCTCAGCAAGGTGTTTCTTGATGCATGTAGCTTTGTGTATGCTGTTTATCCTGGTGGCCAGGAAAATAATGGACAGCCTTTTGTTTCCAAGCATTTTAATGTGATCGATCCCTTGCGTGTCAGCAACAACCTTGGACGTAGTGTTAGTAAAGGTAAGTCTGTAATCATATATTGAACTTCTATTGCTCTCTTTTTTGTTGTCAATAAAAGATTTGTCTAAGTATGGATGCAATATATGAACTAGTTCGTGTGCCATGACAGCTGCCAATTCTTGTGCCCGACAATTTTTCTATCATATAGCTGATATATTCTGCATCTCTGATGTTACACCGTGGTGCACGGTCTCTTTGCTACAAATTATGCATGTGTTTGGTGGCTACACTGAAGGGGAGTCTGAATGTGATGAATACCCTTCTATTCTATCTGCTTTAGGTTCTTTGTGAAAGTGTAACTGTATGAAGCTACTGCTACTAAAAATATACTCCCCTTGGCCCGCCCGTTACTTTCTTTTCGGGCACAAAGTTAAAGTTTGAATAAATGAATGAATGATGGGGAGAATGAATAGAACTCATAAGTGGTGTTCAAGTATGAGAGGTAATGAATTAATATATAAAAAATAATAAGAAAAGTGCTATGTTAGGTATGGGATATTCTACTGGGGCGCCCAAAGTAGAAATGTATTACCCACATTTCGGTTAAGAGCGAGTGGGATAAAGGTTATATTAGAAGAAACACTCTCACATGGTATGAGGCCTTTTGGGTGATTCCAAAAGCAAATTCACGAGGACTCCATGTCAAAGCAAACAATCATACTAGTGATATGTGTGTGCCTTAAGTCATGAGTAAACCGCGCAGGCCTAGAGGGTCGGGTTTCAACCAAGGCGGACAATATCATATCAGCATAACGTGTGTGACAAAGTCATGCGTTACTGCACTGACGGCTGGGTCTCGATTGATTGGTGATTGGCCGTTACAAGAAGGGAAGTATCCTTTTCAGGCATAGACTCCGTAAAGTGCAGTGACTGCAATGAGCAACGGACAGTGTGTCTCTTGGCTATTGAGTGGCATTAAGGATTCATATTGGTGGTAACTCATTTCTTGTGGCGAGCATTGGAATATAACATAAATATAGAATGCCAATGTTTATATCATCTCAATTCTAGTATGTTGTCCTTTCTGTTTTCTTTCAGTCATAGATCTGTATTATGCTATGAATTTTATCCATAAAAAAATCATGCACGTTTCTTTTAACTGTTCTAGTTGGGCACTTACTATTATCAATATATCCTATGCAATTTTGGAGATCCATTTCTTCTTAGTTAATGTGAATCTGTCTCTGTTGTATCAGGTAACTTTTATCGAATTCGAAGTGCTTTTGCTTTTGGAGCAAGGAAACTGGCAAGATTACTTGACTGCCCGAAGGAGAACTTAATTTTTGAAGTTAATCAGTTCTTCATGAATACCTGGGAGAGGCATGGCAGTGGCCATCGGCCTGATGCACCAGGGCTCAGTTTGTGGCGCTCAGGATTAACAAATCCAGGACATTTGCAGGAATTCAATGATACTGATAAAAACACAAGGGATGAGAAGGTGAATGGAAACACCCACATAAATAAGATGGAGGGTGATCGAACACGAGGCAGCAGTGTTTCCTCTAAACAAGGGAAAAGTTCGTCTAGAATGCTGCCAATAAGAAGTAAGTCAACAGCAGCTACTCAGACACACAACTTAAAGAGTCAATTTTCTAGCCTGATGATTTCTGATCAAAATGGAAAACAAACAGCCTCACCCCACATGCACAATGATGAAGTTCAGAGAGATTTGAGGGCTGATCATTTAGTGAATGTCAATCAGGGGCGGTTTCTTTTTTCTAGAATTCACTCTAGTCCTGAACTCACTGACGACTTTGATGGCTCATCTCAACCACGGCGTGGCAAAGAAGCATCAAATGCACATATTAGTAATGGTAGGTTGGATTCTAATAATAGAAAGAATAATCTGAGATCAGAAAGCTTGGCAAGCCACAGTCGTCGATCTTCAGTTGAAGATAATTCTTCCATGAAACATCTTCCATCTCAGCGAAGTTTTGACGTTACTCCTGACTCAAACATCAATGAGAACACGTACCACCAAAAATTCGCAGTAGACACGTCGAATGACAAGTTTTCATCCTCGGCTGCACAAATAAGACAGCAGGAAGAACAAGATGTTGCAAACACGTTGCCATCTGCTTCACTTCAAGGTTTCAATAGCCAAGTTCATGTTCCATTCAATTTTCCACCTGGGCATCTGCCTTTCCCAATCCACCCATCCTTTCTTGCTTCAATGGGATATGGTCAACGGAATCTTCCTGGATTTCTTCCTGCTAATATTCCTTTGATTGATCAATCATTTCCAGGCATGCAATTTCCCCAAGGTTTAGTTTCACCCCAAATGACTCATTACTCGTCTGGAACTGGACTGAATATGCCATCAGAAGATCCAGTTGAGCGAAGCAGCAAAAACTTTAATTCTGTGGAGATGAACTCTAGAGAAGTTGCCAGTGATTCTGGGCAGGAGAAAGATCTGGGCTCCCCTCGTGGCTATGATCCTGATAATGGAAACTTTAACCGGCTCCAATCTGATAATAAACCAGCTGCATCATCAAACTCATTATATATTCCTCCATTCCGTTTAAATGCGAAAGGTCTGCAGAAGTATCCAAGGGAGAAAGGTGGATCATTAGGGAAAAATATTGGTAGTTTACCAACCCAGGAGATCCCACAGAGAAGGGATATTAGAAGTAGTGATGTTTATGCAGAAGAAAGATCAGCCAGTTCAAGGTTATCATCGGCTTCTCATAGTAATTCCATAAGTAGAACATCTTCAGAGAGTTCCTGGGACGGATCAGTAAAGTTGCCTAAATCTACAAAAGAAAAACGGGGAAAGAAAGTAGTGCCTACAGAATTAGCTATAAAAGGCAAAATTATGTCAGAGCATGTCCCTGATCAGGCCAATGATGGTGACCAGGCTTGGGGTTCGTCATACAGTGTGAGTTCTGAAACATCTGGAAGGAACTTTGGGTCTGAGCCAGTTGCTTCTTTGCAGGTCCGTGGACACCATATACCTGACTCTGAAATTGCCCAGACAAGTGATTCAGTGCCTCCATTTACTCCTGTGGTCATAGGTCATGATTCGAGGCAGAGAATACAGGATAGTAATGGCTTGATTGCATTCTACCCCACCGGGCCACCAATCCCATTTTTAACAATGCTTCCGATATATAATGTTCCACCTGAGACAGGTAGATCGGATGCATCAAGAGCTGATTTTGGAGATGATGAACCTTCTGGGAACAGCATCAGTGGGCAGAACTTTAGTTCCAGGATATTTGAGCAGTCAGAGGACTTACATTCATCTAGTACTTTACAAGATTCAACCACTATAGAACACCCTGAAGAGCGTAAATCTGATATTCTTAACAGTGACTTTGCCAGCCATTGGCAAAACTTACAATTTGGAAGGTTGTGTCAGCAACCAAGGCATCCTGGGCCTTCAAACTATCCGTCACCTGTAATGGTTCCACCTGTTTATCTCCAGGGCCAGTTTCCATATGATAATACAGGTAGACCACTTGCCACAAATTCTAACATGTTCTCTCAGCTTGTGTCAAGTTATGGCCCGCGCCTAGTTCCTGTTTCTCCTCAGTCAGCTTCTGCAAGACCTAATGTGTATCATCATTATATGGATGAGATGCCAAGATATCGCAGCGGGACTGGGACTTACTTGCCTGATCCTGTAAGAATTACGTTATGATGATGGTCTGTTTGCTACATTTTTATGTAATTGTTTTCCGATATATGGTTTCATCATTCTTGCTAGCGTACGATTGTCTTCTGAATTAATAAAAATCATGTTCCGTAATAACTTCGGTATCGAAAAAGGAAAGTTAAGTTTGGTTGGAAGTGAAGATCTGTGATAATTGTATGGGCTAGTTGATGTTTCTATGTGATATGCTTGGGTGCATAGTACAAAATTCACGTGAACTCGTATGCATGAAGTTGGTTAAAAGATCAATCAGCAGCCTAAATACAAACAGCTGATAACATTTAGATCACTAGAGTGAAATGTCTTCATAAATTATTGGCCTGTCTTTTGTTGATTGATGAATATGTTTTCACCTTCTTTACTATTATTGCATCCTGAGGAGGATTAGAATCTGGTGCTTTTGATGTGCTCTGTAGAAGATTTATGTTCTTAATTGTGTATCAACTTTGAGTTCCTTCAAGTTTTCACCCTTTAGTCCTCTGTATACATTAACTTCGCTGCATTTACAACTTGGTTATATTTTCGTCTTCCTTGTTATTCCCTCAGTCTCGGTAGTTTCTCCTCATTTCCTATTACACAATATTTTAGGAGTGAGTGGGTATAATTTGCTTATTTGTTAAGTGATGGGTCTGGGAATAAAGTAATGTTTAAGTTTGGGAAAGTTGATTAGTTATTTTTGTTAGTAGATAAGTGGTGGCCCGATACAAAAAGAAAAGTACTAATAGAACTTTTTGAAAGTAGAAACATTAAGAACGTATAGGGACAGACAAGAAACAAAATTGATAGGAACCTATCGCGTGAAGGTAGTATGATTTGCAACCTCGAAGATAGGATATAAATTAGTGCAATTTATTTTCTTGAATTTGTTCTAGAACCTTGGTTTTTCTGTCTGTATAAAGTTACAACTTGGTTATGTATTAGCTTAGTTTTCTTTCAAGTTGTCCTGATTTTTTTTCTGGTCCTTTTCGTTGCTTCTGAAGGTAGCACTGAGGGAACGTCAATCTTCTGGATCCAGAAGAAGAAATTATAACCATGATCGGAATGATAACTTTGTTGACAGAGAGGGGAACTGGAATTCTAACTCAAGATCACGAGGTGCTGCAAGCAATCATGGCCGCACCCAAACTGATAGATCAAATTCAAGAACTGATCGTCCTGGTCCTGCTGAGAGCCGAGCTGAACGTGCTTGGAGCTCACTTAGACATGATCCAACTTCATACCGTTCAGAAGATGGTTCACTGCGTCAAAATGGACCTGAGAGTTTGTCTTACGGCATGTATGCTTCACCAGCCACAACTCATACTGGACTTCCCAATGGACATGTACCACCAGTTATGATGACATATCATCCATTTGATCAAAATGGCACTTATGATCCTCATAGCGAACAACTTGAGTTTGATTCTCTAAGCCCAGTCGGGTTTTCAGCAACAACTGAGGAATTAGAACCAAATGAGGGAACTCGAAGTAGGACTTATGAGGATCATAGAGTCAATAGGAACACTAGACACCGGTTTTCACCAGACCTACCGTCTTCCCCTCATCATCCCCCTCATCATCAAAGGTAAGATATTGAGTTTTGACAGTTTGTGATCTCTTGTTTTCATTGTTTCCATAGAAATATATAAATGAATCTGATTTTGGAATCATATGAATCCTGCGGACATAACTTTGTATTTTCGGAAAATGAATGTTGTATTCACTTTGTCTGTAAACAGGTCTTGTCCTTGGGTGACTAGTTAAGGGTGACTTATTTAGATTTGGAAGTGTTAATAGGTAGGATTGGACCTTCTTTTGTACTCCCTCAGTCTTGCAGAACTTCATGCTTTTGCCATTTTAAGCCGTCTCACACCCCTACCACACCCAACAAATAACAAATCTTACCTTTACAAGCAAATTATATATTTTTCCACTAAAAGTAAACCTTTTACCACCTTTTTTTCTTGTGTTTTATGCTTTATTTGAATTATTTACGTAAAACTACGCGCCAACCCTAATGTATGAAGTTTTCCAAGACGAGAGGTAGTAGTGGTTAAACTTGCCCAGCTGTTTCTGTAGTGCCAGGCTGGCAGCTACTCTGTGCTTGGTCCAGCCTCTCCCGCCCATTAGGGGTTGGTGTAGTTGGTCCAATCTGCCTATGCTGTAGATTCTGCACATTGAGGCTATCACTTAAAACAGGCTCATGTACATTCTACTTGGACAGTCAACTATGAGAAACTAGCATATTGACAGCCAATCTTTTAGCCCTAACCCCCAGTGTCAAATTTATAATGAGCTTTTTTAAATACCCCTATTATTAACCAGTGCTATATATTGAACCCTAAGGCTTTATATCGAGACTTCATTTTTGGGCAGACCATGTCTAAGTTAATGATATTGAAAACATCCATGTACTGACTGAATTTTGAGTGAGTGTTGATTCCCGCAATTTATTATTTGAATTATTGTCTGAAGAAAAGACTACCTCAAGGAAATGTGGTGAAGAGGCTGGTTACACTGTGTAATGGTAATCTATTGCCATACTAATAAATTCAAATTACTAGGCGA
>JAYMSR010001357.1:0-10357 GCA_036897825.1 Plantago rigida
TCCCCGCCTTGATTTATAATTATAATCATCCGTCGTATGTGGGTCTACGGCGGGTCGGTTTAATTTTTCGTTAATACCAGACTGGCCTCACCCCAAACATTAGTACAAAACTAAAAACTTGTCTTGAACTGTTGAATCTTCAGTAAACATTGCCTAGCCCTCTGAAGGATTGCTTCTGTCTTGCTCCTCTTCTTCAGAAAACCACTAGCACCTGACCGGCATCTCGATTCTTCATCCTCGGTAGAACTGCTCCCTTTCTTCCTCTTCTTTCTGTTTGAGGACTCTGTCAATCATCAATAGAACAAAAACTCACCCATTAATGAAAGAAAGATTGCAACTTTGCATGTTGATAAAGGCATTTTGTACAAGGATTTCACCTTGAGTGTGAACAGAGGGGCAAGTGGAGATGGAGGAGTTGTTGCTGGACTGAAAATCTGAAATAAAATCTTTGAGGTCCATTTTCAGATAGTCAAATCTGTTTGGATGCTGTAACTCCAAGATTTCCAGTTCTTCTTTTGCACATTCTATAACACCTGAAGTGTTGTTATCCATGGTTCTTGTCTTGTGTTCCTGATGATGCCTATTGTTTGTCTGAACCCACTTCCTTTTACTACCTTGTTTACACACAACACAAGCACTAATATGGAACTAAAAGTGTGATCTTTTTGCAGTAGGATTATATGGTATGTACTGTGAGAAAGGGAAGTTGAGAAGTTTAATGGAATGCAGTAAATGCATTAACACATCCCCAGACTGATTGTCTGTTTGGTTTAAAATAGGGTTGTCAAGAAAAGTGGATTTGTCTTATGTCTTTCAATCTTCCAAAAAGTACTTTTTGGGATGTGTCAAAACTCAAAACAAATTAATTTTGTTATGCATCTGCACTCCCACTCTCCACCAAAATTTCCTCCACATGTCGGCTAAAAACGTTGTTTTTATTCCAAACTTTCGATCACACACCAATTCGGTGTAATAAGCATAGAAATTCACTATAAAATGCTGTAGGGTAATAAAAACAGTTTCCTACAAACAAGGATGGATAAGTTCTCAAGGCATTAATTAAGGTAATTAAGATCATGAATGGTTCAAGATTTATGTTGTTTATATTCGGGTCAATAAAAATGAAGTACCTTTACGATTTTCAAGAAAATGTGTTCTGTGTTCTACACAACTTTTTTACATGAACTTATCTGCAAGCAACAATATTTATTTGGTTTCTTGAGGGTAAGTTCAAATAGATTTTTATTGTATTATATACATCACCTTTTTCACCTGAATATGAAAGTTGTTTTGGAGTTTATTATACTTATTTACGGTAAATTATATTAATCGGGAGAATATAACATGTATATTTCTAAAGTATTTCTAAAAATTCAGTCACACTCTGAACCGCATCTTGTGAAGTGAGGTACAATCGTACAAGGTGATAGTTTTTCTATGCTATTCCCCTCGTTCCAATCAGATCTTTACGCATTTCACATTCGTCCGTTCCAATTAATTGTATATACTTTTTTATATGGTCAAATTTATATCACATATTTATTGCCGATCACCACTAATCAACCAACACATATTCTACGGGCCCATGATGGTTCGCAATAATAGTTGCATTTTTTCCAACTTGAACACTTGTCACACCTAACATGAAGTTTCCAATATTGGCCCAATGTTTCCCCAAGTGTATGGTCCTAAACAAAAAATCACACTTTCCCCCATCATCCAACTAGATCACTAAAACAGTTCGATCTTATGACAACATTCATCACCAATCTAGACTCTTCATGAACACCAAGTCACCAAAACATCATCAAATATCCACTGCATAAATCCAAACTAAAATGCCACTAGAAACATGTCATTCATCACCTATTTAAACTAACCCTATTCATCACAATCCCTCCAGAAAAAACTTAACTTTCATCAACACCTAAGTAAACAAAACAGCCTGCAAACTTCTAACACAGCTACACATTTCATCCTGCCATTTCAGATTTCTTGCAGCGTTGCGAAAAATGTCGCCTGCTGTATCTTTATCATCACCAAACCTTCCAGTCTGCAACTCCCACAATTTTGATCACCTGCCTAAAACCACCCCATGTCACAGTTCACCTCAAGAACCCAAACTTACTAGAAGAAAGCTAATGAATTCGACCGCGCTTACACTATTAGGCGCGGCTGCACCACAGCCTGCGAAAGCTGAACCCGAGAGTCCGATGGAAGCTACGTCTAGTAGAATGTCATATTCAAGATTTCTGGAGTACTTGGATCAAGGTGCTGTGAAGAAAGTGGACCTGTTTCAGAATGGGACAGTAGCAATTGCTGAGGTGTACAATCCTGTACTAAGTAAGATGCAGAGAGTCAAGATACAGCTACCTGGATTGCCTCAAGAACTATTGAGGAAGTTCGAAGAGAAGGATGTCGATTTCGCAGCACACCCGATAGAACCGGATGTTACCGGGATTGCTCTTGATTTGTTGGGTAACTTAGCGTTCCCGTTGCTTCTGTTAGGCTCTCTGTTCTTGAGAAATTCATCTGGCAATCCTGGAGGACCTAACCTACCTTTTGGCCTAGGAAGGTACATATTTTCAAATTCCAGATAATTAAGAGGTTCTATTTCCAAATGCAACAGGGGCATCAATTTCTTGACACTAACTATCATACAGGAGTAAAGCTAAGTTCCAGATGGAGCCAAACACAGGAATAACATTCAACGACGTAGCTGGAGTCGATGAAGCGAAGCAAGATTTTCAAGAGATTGTTGAGTTTCTGAAGACCCCAGAGAAGTTTGCAGCAGTAGGAGCAAGAATACCAAAGGGAGTGCTTCTAGTCGGACAGCCGGGAACAGGGAAGACGTTGCTGGCTAAGGCCATAGCTGGAGAAGCTGAAGTCCCGTTCTTTTCGCTGTCAGGATCAGAGTTCATTGAAATGTTTGTAGGAGTTGGAGCTTCAAGAGTGAGGGACTTGTTCAACAAAGCTAAAGCAAATTCTCCTTGTTTGGTTTTCATCGATGAGATAGATGCCGTTGGAAGGCAGAGGGGAACTGGCATTGGTGGAGGAAATGATGAGAGGGAGCAAACACTTAATCAATTGCTAACAGAAATGGATGGCTTCACTGGAAACACTGGAGTTATTGTCATTGCGGCTACTAATCGTCCTGAAATTCTTGATGCCGCGTTGCTTAGGCCAGGAAGGTTTGATAGACAGGTTAGTGTCAGTTTGATCATCCTAGACAGATTAAGAGGTCTTTATAAGAGTCTTATAGGACAATTTGGCTAATGCAGTCATAGGCATATTATTGACGTATGAAGCAGGTTTCAGTCGCCCTACCAGACGATAGAGGAAGGGAAGACGTGCTAAAGGTTCATAGTAAGAATAAGTTGCTGGACAAAGATGTTGATCTAAGTGTTATTGCCATGAGAACTCCAGGATTTAGTGGAGCAGATTTAGCAAATCTCATGAATGAAGCTGCGATTCTTGCTGGGAGACGAGGCAAAGATAGAATCACGGTGAAGGAGATTGATGGCTCGATAGACCGGATCATAGCAGGAATGGAAGGAACTCGGATGACAGATGGAAAGAGCAAGACCTTGGTAGCTTATCATGAAGTTGGACATGCAATCTGCGCGTAAGTCATCGGTATTTGATAACTAGAAAGTTGTGATTCATACCTTCACCTGTACAGAAGGTTAGACAGGATTTTCCAATAAAATTGGAGCTGATTAGCTGGGTTTCTAATGCAGGGCATTGACTCCGGTTCATGATCCTGTTCAGAAGGTTAGTGTGATTCCCCGAGGACAAGCTCGTGGATTAACATGGTTCTTACCGAACGAAGATCCAACACTAGTCTCTAAGAAGCAGCTATTTGCCAGAATAGTGGGAGGTCTTGGAGGTCGAGCAGCCGAGGAAGTGATCTTTGGAGAACCAGAAATCACTTCTGGTGCAGCAGGAGACCTGCAACAAATAACTCAACTAGCAAGACAGGTAAATTAAACAGAACGCGGAATAACTAAGATGTAGTGTAATAACAATGATAAATGCTTTGTTCTTGTTTTGCTCCTCAGATGGTGACAACCTACGGAATGTCAGACATCGGACCATGGGCACTGATAGATCAAACAGCACAGAGCAGTGACTTGGTATTGAGAATATTGGCACGGAACCAAATGTCCGAGAAACTTGCAGAAGACATTGATAACTCAGTGAGGCAGATAGTTGAAGATGCATATGAGATTTCAAAGAAGCACATAAGGAACAACAGGGAGGCTATTGATAAGTTAGTTGAGGTGCTGATGGAGAAGGAAACGATCACCGGGGAGAATGTAAACAGAAAGCCTATCAGAGAGTTGATTGAGGCTTAAGAAGCTCATTCATGTTCAGGAACTGCTTTAGGTTTAGATGCACAGTTGTATCATTGTATAGTAAGAAAAACTTTATAGGGTTACACTTAATAGTATATCTAGACAATCTAGTCTTCAACTTTTCCCAAAGTTGCAGAAAACAACTCTTCAGCCTAAGTGCATGTATCTTTTTTTGTTTTTGTTTTTTAGAAGAATAAAGTGCAAGAAATTAACCAGGAGATATCTGAGAACGAACTGCACGAATTACACATCGCCACATCAAAGTTTCGTGTAAATACAATATCAGAGACACAATTACTAGCCAACAACTAAAATATACAGAAAAGGTTATGCCTCCATGAAACTCTGATATGCAACACTTGTTAATAGAAGCAAGCAGATACCTATTACAAGAGGAAAAGCAGATAATATAATTGCTTGATGAAACCTGGAAACTGAAGATTTGGAAACTAGCACCAACTAAGACCCTAAAAAGCCATCAACTCGGACATTCGCACTTCTTGAAAGAAATTTCATGCAGATTGGTGGATTTACACCTGCCAAAGCTAAAATTGAACTAGGCAAGGTCCAAATCCCATCTCCACAGATTAACCCAGATGCTATAGCAGGTCCAAAAGCATCAGCTCTAGCCTTATCAGTCTTCTCCATAACAAACAATATTAAGCTCCCTACACACATGTCAATTGCAAAGTAACCTCCAAGATAGAATGGAATAGCCATCGCCATGGGTAGAGGAATGAACCTAGCCCATTTTGGTCCCACAACGTCCCGAAAACCATTAATACCAATCGCAGCAGCAAAGAATACATAGCATAGTGTAAGACAGTTCTTGGGCAGAGATGAAAATCCCTCAACCCCCAAAATAGCCATGTTACGATAGACAAGAGCATATGGTGCTTGATATTGTGAATCCGGTGTACCCAAGTCGCTAAAGGCCTTGAGGAATAGCCAAAACACACAAGGTGAAATGACACAACCCATGGCTGTCCCAATGATCTGGCTAACAAACATGGACCTGGGAGATGCCAGTGTCATGTAACCGGTCTTGAAATCCTGGGTCAGGTCAGATGCAGTGGAGACAATATTCATCATCACACCACAGGCAGCTAGCCCTGCAAGAACGCCACCATGAGCAGCTCCAGCCCAAGCACCAATAACAAAAATAGCCAGCTTTCCATAAGTAGATGCAAGTGACCAGTCGGTGAGCCCACACCCATATGCATTGCAGAAGGCAAGAGTTGGTGCAAATATGTATATGACCACAATGTAATACCATCTCAGTGGGGGAAAGATGAATGGAAGGGTCACGGTCGAGATTAATGCAATGATACCATAGCCGGCTATAGCAACCCAATTAGGGATTTGATCTTTCAGAAAAAGTTGTGTTCGGATTTGATCATCGTAAGATAGCGCAGCAGGAACAGGAGTGGCGGAATTGCCAGTCACTGGGAGCACCACACCTGCACTTTTTTCGCGATATTGTTGATATAGTCCATGTAAAGTACGGCCAAGGACTTTGAAGAAGTTGTAGAGTCCATCACCAAGGATCATGGCTATTGCTATGAACACCTGCAAGGAAAATATATGTATACATATGTTAACAGCTTTAAAAAAATGCTGCAGAATTTTTGGTTGTTTTACAGAGTCAGAACTGTACCCTGTATCCTTGTATTCCATGGAGGCTGGAGGATGAGTATTCTGCCGAGTACCAGTGGCCTTTCCTTTGTTCTATGAGGGGCCACATTACACCCCATGAAAGGATAGCTCCAACAAGCAAAGATATGTTTATGAGATAAGGACATATCATGCCAACGCCAACATATGTTGCTGAGAAATCAAAGTAAAACCTGGTTTTCAAAATCAAAAGAAAAAGAAGTTAGCTAAGCAGAATGGCTTGAATCCATGGCAGATGAGGCCTGTGAACTGCAAGCTTCATGAGCAAATGATTTATGGTAATATCATCAAGCATGCATACATGTTTAACCTTACTCGAAACACTACGAACACCACTCAAATACTTAAAATGAGACAATAGTCCAAGACTATCTTCAGTCACCAACCTGTTTTTGAAGGCTTCAAGACCGAAGGTAGGGAAACTTATGAATCCACAGTTATCCCCTCCAGTGAAAAACCATTGGAAGAAACCCCAAAGGAAGCTGAAAGAGAAGAACCTCCCCAAGGTTCTTACGTGTTTCCTGGATTGAAGCAGAGCAGAAGATAGATACTGAGAGATCCAAACTGAAATAAGTAGTCGAATACAGGCCAATTAAATCTAGTGAATGACTCACTTTGCTAGTTTGGCTCCCTGAGGAGTGTGAAAGCTATTGATCAGATGGGCAGTTGCAGTGCCACTTGGATAAGTTAGTCTAAAGTCGATGATCATTATCTGAATCCATGTTAAAAAAGCATTATATGAATCTGGAACCTCAATAAAACAGGAAAAGAAATCAGGATATAAACACTGTGACTCCTCTCAATTTTTATACGTTTGTTCCTGAAGTTTTTCATCTCTGAATTCTAGAATCAAAGATGTTGTCTGTAATTATAATAACCATTTCAGAATTCAAGAATTTTTGCATACTCCTTATTTCGTTTTATATGTGCTGATACTGTGCAATTTTCAATGACCCAAACTTCAATTTAATATGCAACGAGGCATGTTTGAGTTAAAAAAAAAAGTACCTTCCGCAGGGGGACGACAGAAAAGAGACCCAAAAAGCTAACCACAAAGAGGAATCCAATCATCCAATGCAGAGAAGGATTCTTGATATTTTTTGGATCATTAGCTTCAGTGGATTGTCTAGCAACCACTTCACTCATTCCAAAGAGGTAACTTCCAAAGCCTCCTGAAAATTTAATGGATATCAGATACTTATAGTACTTGATGACTGGTGATAGATAATCACTTGAAAGAGTCACAGATAAGTGTATATATATTCCTCTAACCATAAACACTCAAAGTATTCGCAAGTTGGCTCTATGTTGTACCATACTTGTTAATCCAAACCATCCTCATAAATAATTATAGGTAAACAAGGAAGTATTCAGAAACAATTATGATAATAAGATAAACAAGCAGATTCGCAAAGGGGAGACCAGGAACTTAATTACTAGTACAAAAAAGATATGGACCTAAGAGGGAAACTCATGCCACCAAAAATTGCTTCGCATCAACTACACTTGATTTGAGCCTAAAGCGGCAGATATAACTGATATAATTTCATAAACTGCAGTACTTCTAACTGCCAAAAATGTCCATCCATTCCACTTCATTTATATGTGTATGCATATCAGAGGAACAAGCATCCACGGCCGTTTCATATTTTAGTTCTTATTTGCAATTCTTTTTTTTTTTTGTAAAACGAATTATTTCCATTTTCAACAAATTACTATGTTTTCTTTTATTTCAGATGTAACTAGTTCTCATGTTGTTTGAGTATTCACAGACCAGCATAGAAAGAAAAAAATTAGTTATACTTTATGGACACAAGAGATTCCGTGAACATTTTCTTGAATATTGGGGAGCTACTGCAGTTGGGTTAAACCAACTTCTATTCCTAGTGGATGTCCTTATCAGTATCTTGTGATGATCATACCCCATCTTTCGAAGAGATGGTTGTTTGCTTTCCTTTCAAGGGAAATTAAATATTATGTCAAGAGTGCTACTGTATTATTGCCCGCAGTATCCTCCAGATATCATGCACTCACAAAAATATCGTGGCCAACTTCAACTGAATTAAATAAATAGCAGAATCACACACATCACATGAAAGCAATGTCAAAGTCACTACAACATTCAAGATTCAAC
Organism: Plantago rigida; assembly: GCA_036897825.1. NCBI lineage: Eukaryota > Viridiplantae > Streptophyta > Magnoliopsida > Lamiales > Plantaginaceae > Plantago > Plantago rigida. Next base: position 8,167 of record JAYMSR010001357.1, read on the forward strand.
TGTCACTACAACATTCATATGCACTGTAACAAATTTGGATAATGGATACAATATAATGATCCCATCCCCATATAATTTTAGCTCAGCCCACATGACTTAACGTCCTTACCAATTGACTTTGAGAACCATGATAGTGAGCAACTTTTTTTTTATTAGCTATGAGTCCAATCTATGGGTGTGCAACGTAAGACAAATCATATGACTCCAATTTGGTGATGATGATGACTCTTTGGCCTATTATAATTGACTATGAGTGGGTTGCTTAACTTTGAAAATAAAAAATGGTTAAGTGGGGCTGTTAATAATGACTACTAGCATAAACAGATAGCTTTAGTTTAGTATAGTTAGGAAAATAATAAAGTCATCCACATTTATGAGGTAACAGTCTAAGGTTATTCTATTTCGTCTCGTACACAGAGCAAATACCACTTACAAACTGCATCGGACCGAGACTGTCATCATAGTGTTAACCTTCTTGTAGTGTGAATGTGAATAGCCGGTGCAGAAAAGGGGAGGATTAAGGCAGAATTGATAAATTTGGTAAAAGTTGACAAATTGCCGAACCAAGCATGATAAAATAAAAGTTACTTGAAATTTGCAAAATATGAATCAGATTAGATTATGATGGATAACTGCAACTAAAGAAGAAGATGGAGTAAACTATAATCAGAATTCAGAGCAAAATTCTCAACCTCTTGGCCATAGCTTCTAGCTGTTTTACCATATTATCAAGTACCAAAACCAATTTATTACTTAATCAAAACAATTTCTACCTAGATGTAGATCAAATTGTAACAGCAAAACACATAATTCTCGGATTCTGGCTGGAAATGAATTCAAATTTAACTAGGTTCCCTATTAATCATTCCGGTGAAAGTTGCGTGTCAAACAACCTATAATCAATCGTACTAATGCAAGCATATTATGAAATTACCATTTACTCATTGATTGGTTAAAACTCAAAAAGTTAAAATTCAAATCCAAATCACACCACTCACAATCACATCACTGTGCATCCATAATCACACAAATCCAACTGTAAAAAAAAATCGATACCGAAGACGAAACTGACCGCTGAAGGCAATGCCTGAAGTAGCAACGACACACGTCTGAATAACCGTATTCTCCTGCCTGGTAAACGGCTGCTTGAGAAGCCCAGACTTTTCGAGAAACTTGGTCCACGTTTTCACGAAGAAGAATCCTAACAACCCAGCCGAAACATTAAGCGAAGGAATGATTCCAGTAGTCAGATTTAGCTTCATGACGATGAAAGTGAAGAGAATCCCCAAAATGAAAGCGACGAAGAACGCTCTGAAGGTGAGCTGCTTCTGCCATGGCGGCACCTCCTTGCTCTCGAAGATCCTCTCTATCGACGCGCTCTTCTCGTCCTCGTCTCCGTCCGTCTTCTTCGTTATGCTCGGTGACCGATCCATTGGTTATACTGGAATTTTGAGCTCTGTAATTTTGGCTATGGAGTTTTTGGTGTGTATGTAACTGTGTGAGTATATATAGTGTGTTTAATTTTATTATTATTTTTATAATGTAGCGGTGAGTGATGATAATTTGTTTTTGATTGTGAAAGGTTGACCAGATTGATATTGACCAGCCTCGAAAAGATGAACAGAAAGATATGGAGGGGACCGTACAATTCGCTAGCTAGCTAATCAGACGTTCACAACAGGCGTGCAGTATTTGTAGTGACACAATTGAATCTTTTTGGAGTTGAACTTTTCAAAAAGGATAGATCTAGATCCACTTCTTTCGAGAGGGAACTAGTATCGTAAAAGATTTGAATTTTCGACATAGCAGGATGACCACGTCATGTTAGTGGAATGATATGTAGGTGTTGGATGTTCGGGATTTTCAATTAGGGTATGTTTTTCGATACTTGTTAATAATTTAGCTGGTAGTTGATAATAGTAGTAAAAGAGACGTGTATTAAAGATCTACCCGAGATACGAATTGATATTTTTTTAATATGTACATTAAGTCTCATGAGAAATACTTTGTAGATAATTTATATAGAGACAGCTTATGTTATCAGTAAAAATACTCATATTATTAATCAAAATATTTATGTTGTTAACCAAATAAGTTTTGTTGTAATATAAAAAATATAAATGTTGATAACATATATGTTTTGATTAATAACATTCATTATCTTCTAGATAATATATGTCCGTCTCTAGAT
>JAYMSR010001358.1:0-10355 GCA_036897825.1 Plantago rigida
CGAGGGGCTAAAGGGTCCTTGCTCCTGTAGTAAGTGATGTCGAAATCTAAAGCATCCTCTTGTTTCCCCAAGTAAGCACTTGAAGCCGTGACATACCGCATTAGAATTCCATTGTACGTGTCCAGGACACATAAGGACTTTGGCTCCAAAACAACAAGCTGTTGAACGTCCTGGATGAAATTCTTAACTTCGGACAGTGCAATGCTGAACGTCGTCTGGTGATAAAACAAGCCCTTCACTCTTGGATCCCACGCACATGTCGTGAATAGTAGATCTTCACGGCTGTCTAAACATGAACCGGATGCTTGTATGTGATTGTTATATCCAACTACGGGGTAACCCGTGAAGAAAATCCCATTGTTTTTCAGCCCAAAGGCTTGTGTTCTCAAAGTAGATGTAATTAGTCTACCACTTAGGCATTTACCCTCGGCATCACCTAACGTTTCTTGTATTTCTCTATTGAACAAACAAACAAACATTAGAAATTGGGAAAATTATATAGTTCCCCTAATAAAGAACCCTCTTATTTATTTGATACTCAATTAATATCCAAAGATATGAAGTCATTATAAATTCAAATGATCAATATATAGCATTTCAAACTGTAGTTACCGGTGCTTCTCAATGTCCAGAGGACGAGCAATGTTGCAGACCGGAAAGCACTAGCATCTAGAAGTCCATTGCCGGATGTATTGGATGAAACCCTATCGTCTACTTGGTAAAGAACCAAGTTTTGGCTTGGATACCATGTAAAATCGGAAAACTCGTGTTCCCTGCCGAACTTCACAGCTTGGTCCCCAAAGTCTGAATCGTTTTTTTCTATATATGTGATCGAACGTTTGAATAGTGGTTGGAGTTTTAGCGTCACCTGTAACACCACACCAAATAGATATCTCAATTTACTTTTTAATAACTGAGTCCCAACTTAGTTGTGTAAATTTACCTTACTTATTTTCACCAAGTCTCTTACAATGGTATCTCTTTTTTTTGAAACTATTAAAATTTTATTTCCTGTAAAAGAAGGAAGTTTCAAGGGCGTATAAGGAATACGCACCGCAGATTACAAAGGAGATAACAGAGGAGAAAACAACTCAGCCCAGAGCAACATACAGAGAAAGAGAATACATTCAGAACCTGGATTAAAGGGAATCAACTCATCAAATCCAAGACACCCCTTGGGCATAGCGACCAATCAGCATAATTGTAGGACGGCTCAATCAAGTTTTTTGATTTTAGCCAGGACCAAATCATAAATTTCAACTTATCCATCAGCTCGGGAAGTGAGAAGTCCGCCGGAAGGCTCTTGAAAAAAATTTCGTTCCGAGTTCTCCAGATTATCCAAATCGCACCATGCCAGATTGCTGTCCATATTCTCTTTGCTTTCGGAGGGATGTTAAACACGAAACCTTTCAGATTTTCTTGAATGTTGGTACAGACTATCGGGGCAATACCCAGCCAAGAGTAGATCAACTTCCAGAGATTTGAGGCGAGATTACATTTGAGAAAAAGATGGGTCGAATTCTCCTCCAAATTGGCATCGCATAATTTGCAGCAAGTCGAAGAACCTTGGACGAGAATGTTACGAGACACCAAATTCGGCAGCAGCGGGATCCTGTTATAGAAAAGTCTCCACACGAATGCTCGTATCTTGAGATGGGCGATACTTTTCCATACTAGGGATACCCAATTTAGGTCGGTAGTGCGTACCGCAGTCTTTAGTGCAACCTGTTGTAAATAGCCATTTCTGGAAGAGTAAGTATGTTCAGCTCCAAAGTTCCAGTTCCAGTGATCATCAGCTTCCGACAAAGAACAACACCTGTGGATAGAGAAAACCAAGCGAGAAACTGCTTCTTTTTCCCACACAAAAAGGTTACGTCTCCACAACCAACTAAAGGTTAGACCTCCATCTAAAGTACTGACTCTCTCCGAAACTTTACAGAGTTTATTAGACTCAAGGGAATAAAGACGGGGAAACGACTCTTTTAAACACGCCCCACTCGAGGTCCAGGGGTCCTCCCAAAAGAAGGAATTGCGCCCATTTCCAACTACTCTAAGAAGATTTTTACGGAACCAATCACTAACCCCCACAGAGATTACCAAGTCTCTCCACCAAGAAGACCAAGATTTCCTACTAGCTTTGACTTCTAGGTCCCCGCTAACCACACGACTTGGGTCACCATACTTTGACAAAAGGATTCTACCCCACAAGGACCCGATCCCCTTACAAAGGAGTCTCCAAAACCACTTGCCTAACAAAGAAAGATTGAAAGTTTCCAAATCCTTTACACCTAGACCACCTGACTCCTTTGATTTGCAAACAACATCCCAACTCACCCAAGCAGTTTTTTTAGCCCCACCATCCCAAGAACCACCCCACAAAAAATTACGTTGAATACCTTTGAGTTGCTTTAGGACAGAGGAAGGGGCTTTGAAGAAAGAGAGGTAATATATGGGTAATGATGTTAGAACCGCATTGAGTAGCACAATCCTACCGCCAAAAGAGAGGTAGTTATTCTCCCACTTTGCCAATCTATCTTTGATTTTGCCCAATACACCTTTCCAAACAGCTTTGTCCCGTGCTTTGGCTCCGATTGGAAGCCCCAAGAAGATGAACGGTAAGGAGCCCGTTTTACAATTTAGTAAGTGGGCCCAATCATTTAGCTCACTTTTCTCTACCCCCAAACTCAACAGACTGCTTTTGTGAAAATTGATTTTGAGGCCGGAGAACCACTCGAAGCTTCTTAGAAGACTTTTTAGAACAATGATGTTCTCTTTTTTTGCTTCCCCGAAGAAAATGGTATCATCCGCATATTGAAGATGAGAGACGACAACACCGTCGATGCCTACCTTCCAAGGCACATAGAAATTCTCTCTACAAGCCAACTCAACCATTCTACTCAATCCTTCAACAACAATGAGGAAGAGAAAAGGAGATAATGGATCTCCTTGCCGGAGGCCTTTTTCCAATTTGAACGTGGGGGTTGGGCTTCCGTTTATAAGCACCGACGACTCCGTCGATGAGATACACTCCTTAATCCACTGGCACCAGAGGTTTCCAAAGCCAAGTTTCTTCATCATGCCAACTAGAAAATCCCAATCAACCGAATCAAAAGCCTTCTCAAAATCGACTTTGAACATGAAAAGGCTTTTCTTTTGTTTCTTGGCTTCATCAATGAGCTCATTTGCAACTACGACCCCATCCAATATATTTCTTCCGCCAATGAAAGCTGTTTGATTGTGTGAAATGATCACATCCATAGCGGTGGCAAGGCGATTTGCTAACACTTTTGCTAGTACTTTGTAAATGCTATTGATGAGTGATATTGGACGGAACTCTTCGATTGAAATTGGGTTAGGCTTCTTCGGTATGAGAGTGATGAAGGAGGAATTCAGGCCTCTAGGTAGTTTCGAGTTCTTGTGAAATTCATTGAAAAAATTCACCAAGTCGTCCTTAAGCATTTCCCAAAACTGGCGGAAGAAGTGGAAATTGAATCCGTCCGGACCCGGGCATTTATCCACTCCGCAATCCCAAACGGCCTTTTTAATTTCATCAATATCGAAAGCTCTTTCCAAGGAATTCGCTAAAGATGGAGGGAGAGTGCTTCCAGTCAGGATAGCCGGAAGATGGCAGTTAGCAAGATGGGCACTGCTGGGACAGTTTGGACGCAGGGGCACATCTGAGTTTTGTTGGAATAAATTGGCAAAGTGATTTCTTACACATTCTTTCACCTCTTTCGGTCCTTCGCGCCATTTGCCTCCAACCCGAATGCCTCTCATCAGTTTTGAGCGTCCTTTTCTTTCGACGCAGCGATGGAAAAATTTGGAATTAGCGTCTCCTTCCTTAATCCACTTACTTCTTGATTGTTGGGCACGAATATGATCCTTCATTTCTAAAAGGTTTTTTAGGTCCACCCAGGCTTTCTTCTTATTTGATTCCTCAGACTCCTCCAACACCTTCTCTTCACTTGCTAGATCGAATTTCTTTACCAAATCAGCTTTTTCTTCGATTCTTTTATCCAGGTTTCCGAAGTTTTCGCCATGCCAGGAACGAATTTTTACTTTTAGCTTTTTAAGTTTTTCTTTCAATACAAAACCACTCCACCCTTCGATCTTGAAGCTACGCCATTCGTTTTCGATCATTTCATTAAACCCCTTCTCAAGAGACCAACAATTCAAATACCTAAACGGTTTCGGACCCCAATCCGATTCGTCCAATTTCAATAAGATAGCTGCGTGATCGGAAACCTTACGTTTTAGACCCACTTGAATGAGATTAGGCCAAGACGACATCCAACTAGTTGAGAGCAGGAATCTGTCAAGCCTACTGCCACTTTGACCATTACCCCTATACCATGTGAACTTCCTCCTTTCAAGTGGTAAATCGATCAGATTCAACAAGTTTATGAAATCATTGAAATCTCGCATATCACCAGTTTTATCATAACTGTCAACCCCTCTACGCTCACTGCTTTCCCGGACAACATTAAAGTCCCCGCAAATACACCACCGCTCCTCTTCCTTCTCTTTCACCTTCTCCTCAATCACTTTCCAAAGCTCTTTTTTTCCAACGGATGTACACGGCGCGTAGATATTAATAATGTGAACCGGGATACCTAGCCAAAGGCCCGAAACACCAAGCACACCTTTATCGCCCCAAAGAGTTTCTCTTTTGAACACAGACTTGTCCCAGACGCAACAAAGGCCACCCGATAAGCCATCGGATCCACTGAAAACCCAATCACATCCCTTGTCTCCCCAAATAGATGTTGCCAATTTTTGATCGATTCTATCCCGCTTTGTCTCTTGGAGGCAGAGGAAATCCACATTTTCTTTCCTGATAATTTCTTTAATGGCGTTTCTTTTAACACCACCACCCAAACCACGAATGTTTAGACTCAGAATCCGCATTAAACAATAGTTGAAGACTCCAAAACCGCAGTCAAATTCTTGCCACTGTTATCCAAGCTTCTATCTCTGTTTTCCCAAGAACTAAAAGCATTTGTAACCACTGTTTTGTCCCTTTCCTCGAAAAATCCCATTTGCTGTGCCACCTCCCAAAGACAATCTGCATCAACCGGCTTCAAATTTCTGAGTATTGCTTGGTTGCAACGGTGAATGTCGTTATCATCAATTATATCCCCAGCATTTGAGTCGAAGACAGGATTTTTCCTATTTCCTTTGTTCCTTTTACACAGACTGGATAGTAACACACTGCAATTTCCCAGCTCATCAATCCTACCCACCTTTCTGATCCTAGGGATCGAAACCTTCAATACAGGAACTGTGTAAGAGAAGTTGTTGATAATGGGGTATAGATCGAATGGGTCTTCAGATAAATCATTCGATTGTTCTCTTGCTCTAAATCCGACTACCGAATTTGGGGGAAGGCTCAGTGAATCTGAACTAAAGATACCTGTTGCATTCGGATTTGGGGTGGCTCTAATTGAAGAATTCTCAGAAATCCTCTCGTTGCAGGATACTTCCTCCTCTGTCGAATTGGGTTGCCAATCTCTTACTCTGTCACTTTCTTTCAGATTCGACATGTGGTTTTGAATCTCCGGGGAATCCGAGTTTGGATCTATCGAGACTGAGGTAGCACGATGTGAGGGAGAAGACGGCTGATTAGGGAAACCGAGTTTGGATCTGTGATTTTCTGAAGGAGACAGCTGATTTGCGCGATGTGAGGGAGGAGACGGCTGATTATGGAATCCGATTTTGGATCTGTGTTTTTCTGAAGGAGCAAGCTGGTTTGCGTGATGTGAGGGAGATGACTGATCATCGATTGGTGTTGGGATGAATTGGGGATTAGGTGGGTCAATAGAAACTTGGGCCAAACAGTGGAGCCCATGGTCTTTTTGGCCCAAATTTGTTTCAGCGAGATGACCCAAATTAACCAGAGATAGATCAGCTTCGTCTTCTAAACCAAAACAGCTCATTAACACAGTATTAATTAAACCAACATCCTCATCAATTCTATTCTCAGGATCCAATGCAGGTGTTTCTCCAACTAATTCTTTTTTCTTTCCCAAGGTTTCTTTTCCAGCTAACCAACCAACAGTTGGACCCTCTTGAATGTATGTCTTTTCAGCTTCCGAAAAATCCAGATTGTGTGACGCTTCGTCTTCTGAATCGGATTCCGAGAGCTCCGATTCAGAAAAATCATATTCCGGCAACGAGTAGGCCTTTTGCACGGAGCACTCTTCTACCACATGGATTGTGTACGACTTATCGATGACCTGGAAACTCAGATTCTTTCGTATCAAATCGAAATATGGGGATTCGACTAAAAGTTTACCGTATCTGAGATTTGTTTTCTGTGATGTTCCAGGATCAACTTCGACAACTCTACCGAATTTACTGCCCACTTTTTGAAAAAATTGATCGTTCCAAATGTGAAGAGGCACTCCATAAACGCTCAGCCAAACTTGTCGTCTACCACTGACGTCGGAATCTTTCCAGTATCTTAGAAAATAAAACAATGAGTTTTTCCAATCTCTGTCTTCTCGCAGAATGTTGCTCAGCTCTTCCTTTTCGGTCGAGTCCAGAATCCACATCTCATCAGTGTAACTTACCACCTTTGTATTGACGTAACCTCTGTCTTCCAGAGCTGCGGATACGTGGCCAGGTTCGGTGTCTTTTGCAAGACCGCACACGAGACAGTTGTTAGCCCATTCTAAGGTTTGAGGATCAGGGCGGATCACTTCAGCCTTCTCCTGCTGATCTTTACGGGGTCTGGGACCAGCCAATTTTGTTGTTTCCTCCAATCCGTCTAGCCTTGTTTTTCCTTGAACCACCTCAGAGTAGCTAAGGCCGACCTCCCTTGATTTGCAGTTTTCTGGAAGCACTTTTCTCAACCAAACCTTCTTGATCTGTTGCTGCTCCTGTTCTCTCCTGAACTTGGCCCAGTTTGCAAGGATTTTACAGTTTCCGATCCAAAGTTTTTTAACAGCGAGAAGGACAGTTTCAGGATCAGTATTGCTGTTTTCGATCTTGACGAAACCGAATCTCCTACCTTCTCTGTTTCGTTTTGCTGGTACGAAAGCGTCTCTGATTTTTGCGAATTTTTCCATAATTTTCTTAAGCTGCGAGCTTCTTATCCCTTCCGGCAGGTTTGCCACATATAAGGTTGAGGTACCTTCTTCCATTCGACTGAAGAATCTCGCTTGAACTGCCTTTGCTCTTGGTAGTGATCCTATATTACTCAACGCAGGTCTAACATGGGTTCTAGGGAGTCCTAAGGGTGGGGGGTGGGCTGAAGAGGGGGAAGGTATTTGGCCATGGAGCTGGGAATTTGGTGGTCGGTGAGCGACCGGAGTCCTAGGGAAGGCTCTAAGGTTTCTCTCACTATCTATAGTTTCTTGGCTGAGTATTAGGATAGGATCCATAAGTGCTTGCTTGATTTAGGTGTATGTATGCCTGAATTTCATTTTATCTTTTTATTTCAATGTTATGTTCGTCAATTCCATTATCAGATCTGTTGTTTTGAATGACTTGTCCAGTTAATCTCATGTCTATCCTTTCGATTACATAAAATTTCTCGATGCCATAGTCAGATCTGTTTAATTAAATGCTCACTCATTATTCTTGTTTCAATCCTTTTTAGTTGAATACAAACAAGATGTTGAAAAGTAATTAACGCAAGTCGTGCAAATGTCAATGTCTAGTCGCCTTCGATTAAATTCACTCTTTGGTATTAATCAGAATAAAGAATCAATAGAAAGATAATAGCCCAAGAGTTTTATTTGAAAACTAGTGTTCTTTGTGGAAGTTTGTGAATATTAGATTTGTTTGTGAATCTGAATGGTCCTCATATTTGTTTATGAGTAGTGGACCTCAATCTACTTTATTTTTTCTTTAACAAACATGGACTCTTTAGAATTTAGTTTATGCACGTTGATGGTTGTTTAAGTTATTGTAATTAATTTAAAATATCAGTGTTGTTCTAGCCCATTTTGGCCTTTCTTGTGGTTTGCATACCATATATAGTACCTCTTTTTAAAGATTTACCAAATAGTTCCACATGCTTCAAGCTAGTCATTAGATTATAATTTCCTATGACTGTACTTTGAGGTTGTATGATGTAAATTTACTAGATGGTTTAGATTTTGATGGTGGTAATGCACCCAAAATGTGTTGGAATGTCCTCCTCTAAGCCCTCGAATAGTCACCAGATTTTTTACCTTCAAACCTTTGGATGTCACATACCTATCCAATTAACTCTCTTTCTCCAATGACATAAGTTGTCAACTCCCTTCATAACTAAAGACAAGGGATTATGGATGCAATTCATAATCCTTGTTAATGCAAGTTCTGGAGTTGTCTTTTCATCCAAGTGAATAATTACACTTCTTCGTGACGTTACGCCGATGGTTCAGTGGTGTTGTTAGTAACCTTTTACCTTATAGGCTTAGTTTAAAGTTCCGTTTGTTTGATTTTGATGTAGCACTTCCATATATTATTTACTTCTCTCAATACAACTTTAAGTTTTTTATTGATAAAAAATATATATTTTGTCCTAGTAAATTGACTATTTTACATCATTTCACTCTAACCACTAACTTTCTCACTTTGTATCAACTAGATTTTAAAAAAATGCATTTCGCCCAATATTTACACCGTCCACATTGAAATATATACGAGGAAATGTGACAAGAAAATAAGGTTAGATATGTCTCCGATTTCTACTAACCAATATTTTTTCGATTGAAGATTAAAGAAGGATGTCATTAGATCGTCCACTGTTGCTACCCCTCGTGGTGGGAAATTTAAGGTGGTCACTAACAACCAACCACTGTTGGTTGGTGTGGTTGGTGCCAGGACCAATATGGTCTGTTTTCTTCAACCATCACCTGAACTTTCTTGACTACGAGAATTTTGACCCATAGTGGGTAGTCTTAGTTAGGCCTATACGTACATGCTTTAGGTATGCATATGGTGTTCTTTTTGCACATAGAACATACATAAGTCCGTCAATTTGTCGTCCGGTATGTTGTTTTATATTACTTGTCAAGTGATTCTTATCTCTATCATTTTGATTGCATCAAAGCTGTCAATGTCATGATCTGACATGTTAAAATATTTGCTCAGTAATCTTGTTTCAATCTTTTTAAGTAACATTAAATTTGTAGATAGTTATATTGATGTGTTATTGGTTTGCACGACTTGTTTAAGATGTGGTGTTTGCCTCTTGAATAACAAAGTAGAGCACATGGTAGTATAATACATGGTGTTTGCCCATTAATTATTTTGTGTGTGCGTGTGTTATATTAGAGTTTTTTAATAGAAAATATTAGATTTGTTTGAGAATTCAACTGGGGTTGATATTTGTATATGAATAATGGACCAAAATCTACTTTTTTATTTCTTTATGAAACCAAGACTCTTATGATCTTTGTTTATGCATGTTGATCACATTGTTTCTTGTTTAAATCAGATGCAGTAGTGTAATTTTCTGAAAATATTTTGGATGGATTTTGTTGAATACGATATAAAAAAATCAACTTGTCAAAATGTACAGATCTTACATTGTTGGGTTGCTAAAAAACCATTCTCATGCAAAATAAACTTATGAAGTTTCAATTTGACTTGTCTTGCAAGTATGCTTAGGCTTTATTCAACATAGGGTTTATTTATGCTAAAAGATTATTAGATAACTTTTCATATTTTACGTTCCATTATAAACTTTCTAAGTCATAAAATAAAATAAAAATCGTCTCACTTATCAATTATATATTCTACATACTTTATTACGACTTTGTCCCTCTATCTCGTACCCTATCACGCTCTTACCAACTTATCAATATAATACCCTACACACAAAGTAATGATTTTTAATTTAGATAAGAAGTTGTCCAATTTTGATTTTTTTTGCCAGCCAACTTGAACCTTTATTAAGAAATAATTTTAAATTGTGGTAAAATATTACTATAATTATATAATTTAATCGAACATATTACGTTCACAATTTAATATTAACTCGGGAAAAATTGAAGATGTTTGATCGGAAAAGATCAAAATGAGACAACTTTCTTCGGTGCACTGCGTTAGAACTGTATAAATTTGTCCACTACATTAGAGCTACGTCAATTTTGTGCACTGTGTTAAAATCTTATAATTTGTGCAATGCTTTAATTTTGTGCAACGCGTTAATTTTTCAATTGTGTTCATTTGTGCACTACACTAATCTGTGCAATGCGTTAGAACTACGTTAATTTATGCACTGCGTTAGAACTACATTTGCACTAATGTAACTCACTTTGTGTTAGAATTGCGTTAATTTATGCACTATTGCACTATCAAAACTTTCAAATATTTCTTGCTTGATACCATGCAAGTACAGTTGGTGTTGGGTTTTA
>JAYMSR010001359.1:0-10354 GCA_036897825.1 Plantago rigida
GAATAAGTCTTATTGTAATATGAAAAAAATATTGAACTATAACATTGATAATTTTCTTTATAATATAGATCGTTTATCTCAAAAGTTTGTGAATGTACTAAACTGAAATATTTTATTTGTTACATTAGTACTAAAACTCAGTTGTGCAAACTAATATGTCTCCAGATAAAATATTGAGTAGAAATGAAAGAATTAAGAAACTGTAAAGGTTCATGTAAATAAATCAGATAGTCCCATTGAAAAATACAAAACTAAAGAAAAGATATAATGCAAAACATTTGGCCTGCAACAAAGGTGAAACAGACTATCTGGTATACAAACACAGTGGATATTAACGCCGGCCTTGAAAGTTGTAGTTATATCTTATTTCCATATCACAGTCTCCTTTACATATACTAACACATCTCTTTTCACTTCACAACATCAAAACACACAAACAAAGAAGAACAAGTTATTTGCTACACAAAATGGGAGATAAAGCAACATTAGCAAAGGCTAGAAAAGAGCTAGAAGATATGTACTTAGGAGTCCCTGATGAGTCTGTCAACCTCACTTTCCAAGACTTTGCTCAAGTTAGACCAAAGAAGAAACCATCCCCCCCTCCTGAGTCCCTTGAACTCGTACGCCAATCCGCCCCCAAACAACCCGAAACATCTTCATCTGGACCATCCATACCCCTATCTAAACTTCCAAGCCTAGACTTCAACAGAGGCTTACAAGCTTCTAACAATCACCACATCTATAACCAAGAAGGCCATGTCGTTACTAGCCCTCGGAGTTTCCAACACCACCAGCCTGACCTCAGTCCAGTTCTTAGCCCGTTAGCTCCTGCTTATGTTCACAACCATCATGCTGATACTCATACTACCCACAATCAGCATCACAATCAGCACCACAATCAGCATCATGCAGGAAGTACTTTACATAGCATGGAACACAGTGCCGGTTTTAGGCATGCTGATCAGAGGAGTATAGCGTACGATGATATGAGCTATGTTAGCGGCATGAGCGTCGCGTATGGACTAGAGAGAGGAGCTGCGAGGAGAAGGCCTGGGGTTCCTCATTCCAAAATCTGTACTGTCTGTTGCAACTACGTCTATATTTTCCGCCATCGTTGCCTGGTATTCACTACTTCATTACAGTCTTTTTCTTTATACATATACTGTCTTCTGTTGTTGATATAGTACTACATTTTCGGGCATTTCAGGTCTGCGGAAGAGCGTATTGTAGGCAATGCGTGCGAATCGGAATGGGAGAGATGACTGAAGGAAGAAAATGTCTTGAGTGTTTAGGAAGAAGATTCAGCCAAAGGTAACAACACTATACAGGACTCTTTTATTCATATCAGAACAGATTGAGACATTGAGTAGTCTGATTAGTCCTGCTGCTACAGTACATATTGATGATTGAGTTTTTAACTTGAATACAAAATTTCATCTTTATTTCCTGAAGTTTCATTTTGAGCAGATGTTTCAGTTACTCCAGCCTGTTTCTTTAAGAACTTCAACATGCCGGACAATAATTTCGCACATAACTTGTCTTGTGTCAGCAACTGGAGCACACATGCTACATACTTGAACTTGTCTATTAAATGGAACTATTGAAGACAATTTGGACTCATTAAAATCTACAAACAATTGACACGAAAAATGCAACTTTTTGACAGGTACATTCAGAGGGCAGGAAATGTAGGGTGCTGTATGGGATACCCCTCCACAGTGAAACAACAGGAGCTCAAGTGGGCTGAGAAAGGCCCAAGGAAGAGCGGTGAGAATCAGTATGGCCAGAGCATGATGGTGTCCAGATCAAGAAGCCCGATGAGACGCCCAGCAACACCAACATCTCTATCTCCCAGCAATCCTCCTTCCTTTGTCATGAGCTCCGCTTATTCGCCTTATTCACCTTCTAAACACCATATGCCTTTCTAGTTCATACTACTATCTATCTATTCTATCCTGAAAACAATAATATCATGGTTTTCCTTCAGATTGTGAAACATTATTTTATTTTTTTGAGATGTTTGTTTTTAAGTGATTGTATAATTTGTATTGATGTTCTATGAACTTTTGGGATTATAGTTTCAATGTATGAGTTGAAATTCTTATTTCTTACAGCAATGTCTTTGCTAAATCAAAGTAGATTCTGATTCTAACCTTAATATAAAATTTAACATTGCGAACCATAAGAGGATCTTACGCAATACACAAACGTCTCCAGAAGCACACAATGCAGTCGGTTGCTGAACTATAACCTGTGTAAACTGCCATCGGAATTCACTGCAGCAACTTTCTGTTGAGGCCTCTTGAAGATATGCCTGCTGAACCGGGTGAAGCGGGTTAAATTACTGATAACTTTACATATGTCTACATGCGAATTGAGTGTTATCAACACTGATAATGGAAAAAGGAAATCTATTGAATTATGAGAAAATATACTAGTACTATGTACAAAGAAGAATTATTTAGACAAAGGTCTGATCTGTTCATCTAATTATTAACTCTGTTTAATAGAACAAAAACTGATCACCTACTAACAACAAGATTTGCTAGTGGACCATTGTATCTACTGATACTGGCAGGAGCTTATGGCAATTGTTGCCTGCAAGTAGGACAGGAGGAATGTACAAGTAACCATCTGTCTATGCACTGAACATGAAAACCATGATTGCATCTGGGCAATATCCGAACATTCTCACCTTCTGCAAACTCTCCGAGGCATATGGGGCACTCTGTTGCTGGAGTATGCAGTCCAGATTTGTAAACAACCATTGGGATTTCCCTAAATACGTCATTCTTGCGCCTAGTTGAAGACAGACGTGGTATTTCCTCGTCTTCAGTCTCATACATTTGGGTGCAATGCAATAAACAGTGAACGAATGAGTTTATTCCTAGTGCACACATCAACGCACACACCAAAGCAAGTAATACGATCACCAGGTTGCTATCAAAGTTCTTGTTATCATATGAGCTAGCCGTTTGGTTTGTATCAACTGATTTGCCATTTGTAGCTGACTCAAGAAGCAATCGAGGTAGCTGTAACCGATAAGTCGCCATTACTTTTCTATGTTCCCAGCTACAAAAATCGCAACCTTTTCTGTGACTGTAGCCTGATTTCTTTCACATGGTAGAAGTGACACCTATATGAAGCTGATGAACCAAGCAAAGGAAGAAGAATCAAGAAAATGGAAGTTTGGCAGTAAAGTTACCAAAAAAACCATCAAGTGTTGGAAAGATTCCAACTTTCAGCAGCCCACAGGATTATAACATGGTGGGATTAGAGTACAATGGATCATGAAAATTAAAAGTGATACTAATCGAATAAAGGGACTCAGAATTATTGGTTTCTAAGAACCAATTTGTTTATTACTATTATCAGAAACTGGTAAATTAGTCCTGTAAGACAGATACACACAGAGAGACATACAACATTATATGTACAAAGTAACAAAGATAGAGGTTTCAATTCTTACCTATCTGGTACACAATTTACAGAGGTTCAGAGTGTAACATGTTGCAATAACCTCAGCAGACAGTGCATGAAGTGTGAGTTGTAGGGAACTGGTTAGGTAAAAGAAAATTGCAACTGCAAACTGACATGAGAGATATTTTCTTGAAGTAGTAAGGTACAATGAGATTTTTTCTTTCTTGGTTGCTTGAGCTGATCTATCACTTCTTTTAACATTTTGGGTGAGAGTTCAATAATTAGACCCTTGAGTCAGATAGAGGACAAAGTTTGAGATGGATGAAGCCATAAAGAGTCGGTTGGATTACAAAAGTCGATGTTAGCTCAATCAATTCAATCGTTTGCTAGCTCAAGATTAAATTCGTAATTGCATTTCCATCCATAAAGTGCTACCACGGGTTGCACCCTCTCACTATTCGTTGTGGACTCCACAGTGGAGGCCAACTGATATAGTGAGAAGCTGCTACCAGGATAGCATAAAGCCCATTTCTGATGGGTTTTCTGATCTTCACTTTTTAGTAATCTTTTGTTACTTGAACCCCTTGTTCAATTTCTAATTTAAGTACACATCTGAAGTCTATATTATAGAATAATTTACCCATAACGTAGTAAAACAAACCGGTTGATGGCAGCATCAATACACAGGAATTGTGAAACCCAGATAGCTTATACAAACAGTAAACACAAACCATTTACAGTTGAGAGCAGCTGATGTTCATAAACAATAATTAACTCATTAACAGAGAAACTGGGAACATGGCTAACCTAGATCTAGACCTCTGCTTGTGACAAGTTCTACTTCTGTAAGTATACATTCTCTAGCCTACGCCATTTTCCAAAACGTTTTAGTCAAGAACTGGAGCAAGGTAACCAAAAGCTTTAGCTAAACTGGAGCCAAAGCTGGGCACTTATTTCCTGATCTTTGTAATCACAGAGAAGGGTTCAGTGGAGCCAGTTTTGCCGATGCAACTGCCAAATGACACTTGATAAGACAGAACAATCCACTTCAGAACATATGTGCAGCTTGCATCCATGAAGTTCAATTCAGTATAGAAAATGCTGTACCAGTTATGTATTATGTCTGCACACATGTCGAAAGCATGGAACAAAATAATCCTTTCTGATCTGAGAAGCCAGTAAAGAAACCCGTGATTCCTGCCTGCACAAAAGATTATCTCTTGTACCAAGGAAGTCACTCATTCTCTCCAGGCAAAACTGTTTATGGTCAAGAACCGTCATGGTCCAATAGGACTCCTCAGAAAGGCAACAATGCTGGTAATCAGGCAGGAATTTTTACTGATTATTCACAATTACAGAAAAGCATACTTCAATGAATATACAAGAGTGTGTGTCTATAAATATTATATACTATATTATTAATGCTACAAATACTCAGCCATCACCGATTGTTACTCTTTAGCCTTCAATGCATCAATCGAAGCAGATTTGTGAGCTATGATACTTGAATACCTCTTACATATCATATGCTGTGCCAATTACTATTAGTTTAGATTTGCAATGACAACAATGTCGGGGTAGAAATGAGAGATCACTAGAGGTAGATTTAAAGTGGGCCTCATGTCCCATAATATGGGGTGGAGAAAATTTTCTTCCAGATTATATTCCAATTGTATCCTTCCAAACTACAAAAGATACATATCAAAGTTTTGTCCAACTTTCAAGTATCGATTTCTTAATGTAAAATTAAAAAACCTTTACATTAAATTAATCTCCGTATAAATATATGATAAGAACCCATCATGAATATGTTTCAACAACTTTTTCGTTTTCAGTAACATTGCATGCTGCCAGCATACAAATCCATAAAATCAAAATCACAACCAATAACATAAAAGCAAACAACCGATAAATAAAATAACAATACGGAAGCTTAGAAACAGGTGAACACACCATTTGAGTGAACTTTACTATGCATGTGAAATTGTTTCTACAATAACACCTAACCAACGTTTCTCAACATCTTAATAGTAACCATGTGAACAAAAGAAGTACATATCTCAAAGAAAATTATACATTATATAATAAGCTCCCCAGAATCCATACCTATACATATCTTAGTGGCGTGCTAAATTTTTCTCCACTTATCCTTCAGGTCAACCTTAAAAAGGACAAATGAATAAGTTGAAAATTCATCTACCAAAAATGCAAATTGAAGAGCTGGAAAGTGCTTACTTCAGTTCTCTCTTCAAATATGTCACGATACGCCAGTAAGATATCCTTCCAGCGTCCTATCCCGTGTCTTCCATGTAGCAAGACACACAATATATATATATATATATGTTAGCACAGATATCCAATAAAACTGTATGGCAAGAGGTGGTAACAGCAAAGCTAAAGGACGCCTATGTTACAAAGAAAAACAGAAGAGAACAAAAAGGCTTCTGACGCAAAAACTCTCTCATGCCAAAAATCTATCCCCAGGGAGGAAAAAAGATACTTGTACATTTTAACGACTGGTAAATACTCCATCCCTTCAGACAAGGGAAAAACAGACTTGCAGAAAGTGAGTAAAGAGTGAATAAAAGTTCAAAGCAGACTAAATATTCGAATAAAGTGCAGTGAAGTTGTAAATATGTGTACATTATTGTAAGGGTAATAATGATACGTCTAAAAATGGACTGAAGTTTCTATCAGGCACCCAAAATGGTAAGATGTGAAGTTTAGTATGGGACAGAGGGTGTATAAAATCTAACAATGATATTGGATTAACAACTAGCACCACCTCACCAACGGAGTGCAAAGATAACTCAAGTCCCAAAGATAATCATTCCGTTAAATAAGCAAATATAGGTGTATAATACATACATTTGAACTCCATTAATTAAAGTCTCTTCTTCAAGAGTACTCCATAGCTTTCTCTTCCTCCTCGCCTTCAAATTTTTAGGGTTATATATAACAAGAGGAGAAACATTTAGTGCCCTTGGGGTAGGTAACCGAAGCCTATGCCTGCAATTTGCCAAGCCTTCAACTAAGGCATCAGGTGATTCATCCCACTGCAGATCAATTAATTAAGCAAATAAGAAACATTATTTGGCATATTTTCATATCACTTAGGGATGTAAAACATATCCAAATACTTCATGTAGATTTGATCTACACATCACTTAGATAAAGCAATCGAGCTCCATCATAGTCCACTTTAAATCTACTTCAATCTACATTGGATGGATTGGATCAAAACTAGATCGATCCAAATAGAGATTAAAAAAAGATCTTTTATGCAAATGCGTGAAAATAGCATTAGTCAATCTTTTAGTTCCAAGCTGTGTATTATCTGTTTTCTTTCTTCTGCTTCATTTCCTTTCGTTATTCTGAAAATGAGAAATGCATAAACTGGCTTGATGGAGCTGAGATATCGGCAAGGAAGCTGGCTGCCCACTTAAGAAGCATCAAGTGGAAAAAAGTGTTGAGACTTGAGCACACAGAAGGTGGTTGGCAGGGAGATCTGTCTAAGGTGAAGGATGTAGCTAGCTTTGGATGAGATGTCAGGCATAGAATTCATAATACCCTTTTGCCAAGTTCTCTAGTAACTTCTGTCCCTTTCCAAATAATTCTTGTTTGCAAGAATGAATTTACATGTTTGACCCATCCTTTTAACAAAACGTGAATTAAATGTTATCTGCAACATGTGTCTACATGAACAAGATATTGTGAGCAACATTGAACTTCCATTGGTCTAGTGCATTTGACAATTCTACTCTCTTCAATAGCTAGGTTCATATAAAACATGATATTGTGAAGCCCAAAACCAATGTGGAAAGATAATTTCTCAGAAGAAAGGAATAAAATTGAGGTTAGTTACACAGGTGGGCAATTTGTAAAAACAAGTAGATGCTTGAAGTATCCACAGCCAAGAATGGTTGCCATCATTAATATGCCATAAATGCTCTAAAATTGTGTTATAAGCATCCTTTTTGACACGCTTATGACAATGGAAGTACTATGGGGGATGACAAATAAGCCCAAGAGGTCATGGGTGAAGAAAAGCTAGATCACGCCTTATTAGTCATTAGTCAAGAGCTGAGCATGAAAAACAAGACAGGATCTTCTCATACGGGTACCATGATAATATATGAATGATAATGAAAATAAATGCAGGAAAGAGGGCAAAAACTGTAACTTATCACCTCATAAGTATGTGCGGAACTGTTCCTTTCCATCAAATTTGGCCTGGGCACATCATAACTTACATCGCATCGAGTATCTTGAACGACACCAGTACCATCAACAATAAACACATTGCTTTCAGTGTGATCACCAATTGGTTCATAAACCTTGTCTGTTCTTTCGTCGCATATTGCTTCTGCCAGCTGTAGTGCTTCAGGCAGAGGATCCTCCACAACTGCCTGTAGCTCCATTAAACTCACATCGAGGGCTTGCCGAACTTTATTAACTTCAGCGCTACTTATTACACTGTAGCTCCTGTGTGACTGACTGACCTGCTCCAAATCAGGATTGACAATTACCATTCCTGTGGAAATTCCAGGAGACAGATCTCTGGATGATCGTTCAGGACATGTTGACTTGTTTTCAAACTTAACACTTTCCTCATGCACTCCTAAAACAGAACAATAAACAGATTGGGATAAAAAAAAATTACCAATGCATAAGTAAACTTCAGCCAAGGCTAAAGATAAGAAGTCCACCTTTAATCGAATCCACAAAAGCAAACCTTGAATATAAAAAATAACACCCAGTAGAACAGGGTTGTAAAAGTAGTAAATAAAGCTAAGTCCAAATTTGAGTTAAAATTAGTCCCCTAAGTACTCAGAATCTCAAGCAGTTAATGATAACAATGGAAAAGGAACAAAAAAATTCGACAATAATATGGAGACTGTTGTGACTTGTGAGAATGGCGCATCAAATGTGGAAGTCACATGTTCACAAATAACTTCAGCATTGATAAATTTTTTTTTCGATTTCAATGAACTATTTCGACATGTGGTGTGCAAAAAAAAAAAATTCACCTACACTTTGAATAAATTATTGTACTATAATTCATCACAAGAACCAACAATTGAGCCATATAGTGTAAGAAAAGTGCAATAAGACATAACTACATAAGCATTTTGATTGTGGAGGTAATCTGATGGAGATAGTGTGATGAACCACACTGCAGGAGTTGGTTGGCCAGGATTGATGTATAGTATAAGTTGGGAGGTGGGAGGGCACCACATTTAAAATATTGGAGGTTCATACAGTAATAAGAGGGAAATTACATGAGGAGTCAAACCCCATGAGCACAGAACCACATTTCATGTCAAATCAATGATAAAAGCATAATCTTTCTTATGGCTAACATCAGTTTTCCACCATGCTAATTTGCCTAATTACGGCACCAAAATTTCTTTCTCTTCAAAAAATTAGAGAGCAAGTCAGCCAACTCCAGTAGCAAACAGGTTAGAACATCTAACTTTACAGTCTATTCAATCTTGCTTGAGAGGAAAGCACTAGCTACCATCAAGAATATCCTTTTATGACTTATGTATTTAAGTTAAACTGCAATTCATTCATCTAAAACTCCAGTTCCATATATATTTACTAGACAACCATAAGCATTTACCTTCATCACCACGACCATCACTACAACACGAATTTTCTGCGTTCCTAGGAATACCATCACCACTCCCCCCGCCGACTCCAAGAATCAATTCATTGTACTTTATCCTCTCCACCACCAAATTAAGAAATGCAGCCGGCCTCATTCTCTCCCTCTCTTCTCGAACATAAACACCAACGGACTCAGCCGCACTAACACCCTTCCCCTCCCTCAACGCACGATCGCAAACCCCATCGTCCCAAACAGCCGTCTCAAAATCATTCTTCCAGCCATACAACTCTTCCGAGCCTAATCCTCCAATCCCTACAACCCTCTCCATCCTCCCAATTTCCCCCTTCCATATCCCCTTGACCTTCTGGAAAAATCTAAACTTGACATCATCATCCAAATCGCCCTCTACAGTCAAGTCATTTACCGTGCATTCGACAGCAACCGCACAATAGGCTCGCTTCATAGTGTCTGAAACAACTCCGCCTTGCTTGAATTCGATTTCTTCAAGAAGCTCCAGTAACTCGAGGCAAGTCTCGGAGATTGAACAGTTGGATATTTGGGAACTGAGTTTGTTCAAAAGAAGCAATTTTTGGAGATTTGAATTGGGGTTGGGTGGAAGAGGTATGGTGCGGAGGAGTGAATTAACAGTGTGGTCGTCTAAGACAAGGGGTTGGAGGAGAAGGAATTCCATAATCCATTGGGAGATGTATGGATCAGTGTCCATTGGAGGAGAAGCAGTCTATGGAATTGATCAAGTTTGGGGAAGAAGTCTGGATCGGGAACTGTTCAACTAGCCGTTGCCTGTTTGGCATGCCAATGTTCGGGGACTTTAGTGCAATTATGTTATTCATTCATACTTGCTCATCCCGTTCCATATTTCCATTTAGATTTGTAGTCAACAAAATAATGAAAATTTGAATATTTAAATGATAGAACAATTAAAATATAATAATGCATTGAAATGTAACACCTCCAACGTTTAAAGTCAGATCTATAGAACGTAAAGAGTTTGAGATCGTTACTCATACCAACAAGGTGTACATTTCTTTTCGAAAGCATCTTATGATGGGTGACCAACTGAGAAATCTCTCGATTCGCACACGATTGAGTACAAAATGCGCGGGGAAGGAGTGGTGTTGGTACTGTGGGATCATCATATCACCTGGAGAGTTGCCTATATGTAACCGCGTCAGCCCAAACGGTCGGGGCTCGAAGTATTGGTTGGGTTGTACAGATAAAGTGGAAAGAAAGGAAAAAAATGAGAGAGATAGGTTGTATTTGGTTTGAACGTGGCATTTCAAACCAAAAAAATGGAGTTCT
>JAYMSR010001360.1:0-10353 GCA_036897825.1 Plantago rigida
TTGTTTAATTCCTTAGATTTTGACTTTTCTGTAGTTGGTCCTGTTTTGACAGACGTTAAAACTTTAGTTAGTCCTTTTACTTGGTTTAGTCAGATTTCGTGCCGCGTGGTGAAAACTCGCTAGCTCGTCGTGTGGTTCATTACTCAGTTTTTTTCTGGCTCCGTGTACGGATTTGTCTTCTTGATGATATGAACCTACCTAGTTTGGTTCTCAAATTAAATAAATAAATAGAAGTAGTACATAACCAACAAGTTGGCATGTGGAGAAACCAATTAAAAATCTATTCCTTAATTAGATTTTTTAGTTTTGTATCGCCATGGAAAATCCCTATTGGCGCGTGTAGTATACTACTCATACATTTTGTTTCCAGTTTTAGTCACCCGTCTAAAACAAAATTTTCCCTTTGTCTTATTAAAATTATATCTCTTTATGTACTATTTTCTTCAAAGTAGAGTACAACTCCACATCAACAATAACATTGAACCTTCAAATTTTGATTCTGCCATTAACATGCGTTCTAAAGAATAGAGAATTACCAAATCAAGATATTGGTATCTCGATCCACATTCTTATTTACGTAATTTTTAATCAAGTGATTTTTTATCGGAGGCGGGGGATCTAGGAATTTGCTTGCCATATACGACTAAGTTTAAGCAGTGTACGTTGTTGGTGAGGACTCTCTCTCTCTCTCTCCCTTCCTTCCTCCGCCTTTGTTTGCTAGTTGTCCTATTTTCTATCAGAGTCAAGTAGTTTAATTCTCTCCGTCAACAATAATGTCATACATTCAAAATCCAAATCTGCCACTAACATGCGTTTTCAGATGCGATTACTAAATTAATATATTAATTTTCCGATCTGCATTTTAGATCATTTTTACTCTAATTTTAAATCACATGAACTTTGGCCGGAGGTAGAAGAAATTTTTGTATTTAGGCAACTGTTGGCCACGACTAAGTTAAGTGTTGTCAGTGAGGTCTCAAGATCTTTTATCCAAGAGTTTGATGTAATGCTTCTTTGATTCTCGTTTTAATTAGACAAGTAGAACTCACATGTCCTTAGTAGTTCCTAGAAGGGATATTTGCAAAAGAGGAGTGTTGCAGACTGATAGCTTAGTAAGCTTGTATAGGTGTTGAGATTCTCATAAGTTTAAGTTTGTAAATCATCTTACTTAAAAAGACCTTGGATTATCTGCCACACCAACATGAATACTAAAATTAAAAAACATGTCTAGAATGCACATGGATACTGAGAGGGGTGAAATATCCAACATCTATTTTTCAAGGTGCTGGTATCACAAGTGAAATTATGCTTACCTTATGAAGATACCTAGCTAGAAATATTTTTCTCACTTAACTTCAAAATCATTAACTGAAAGTATCATTTAGAGAGAAGGAGATAAGAGCAAGTGCACTCTATAAATAAAAAGACAAAACGATTCTATCTAAGAATCAAGCACTATGAAAGAAGAAGAAGACAAAAATCTACATCATACTTGGTTGACGGATAGTAACAATTACATTCAAAGTTCAAAGTTGTGTACATCATACATACTGATCAACAAAATTATGTTGCGTTATAAAAGGAGAAGACACTCATAAGTATAGAATACACACAATCTACACCATGCGAATACAATATATACACTTGATACTACGATGACACTTTCTCAAGATTTCTTAGTAACCTTCCTTCCGTATCACCTCCACAAGATTTTAGCTACAACAACATTGTAGTGAAGTTAAACTTGCGCATGACATAAATTTCAGGCTTCCTCAAGATTAGTCTTGTGAGCTTAAAAACAATCTCTGACTTTGAAAGAAATTAAAGTTCTGAAGAGTTTCTTCAAACTGCTTAAATGATTGAAACATTGTCATAAGAAAACTGTGTATATGTCTAAATAATTGTCACATGCAGGCCTTGATATTGAAACATCAAGAAAAAGTGACGAACCACATAATCTGGTAGACTATTGAAAATCCCTTGTAAGCAAGGAACTACTTAATCTGGGAGATTAAGTAAAAACCCCTAAACGAGCCGGAAATACTTTGCGTATGAGGTTATTCTGTTCAAATGTTATAAAGTTGGAAAATTGTGTAAACAAAATGATTCAGCTAAGAATATGCACGATTTGTAAGAAACCTCATATACTACCGTATATAGTGATCAAGACCCTGGAAGGTCTAAGTAGATTAGGTGAATGATTACGCCACTTTCATATATCACTGTAAAACTGGCCGATGAGTACTTATTTACTGCATTAATACTAGATAGTTTCAACGTAATATTTACTATTTAATTTGCTTCTGATTAGTTTACTTGTACTCACACTTAGGACACACATAATTCATCCACTACTTTGACATTTTATCATCAGCAAAGTTGACTTGGCTTGTGTAGATAAAACTGAAAAATACTTCAAAGTGTTAAAAGTTTATTCATTATTGAAGAGATCAATTAGCATGATAGTTCATAGATGATAAAGATTCTAGTTTTATTTTTTCTAGATTTTACAGGGAACTTTGATTTGGTTTGGTTGTCTTTAAATCTGAGGTTTCATGCTTCGATGGATGGTGTATGTGCGTTTTATTGGTTTTTCAAAATGTCTTGAAAAAATCAAAATTTAATTGTGCTTGAAGGAAGTTCAGATAATGTTTGGCTAAATTTAGGGTTTAGGTTTAGCACATAATAATTCCTGAACTACAAGTGACAAGTACAAATGTATATTTTGTTTTGTCAGAAAAGTTAGAAAAAAAAGTATCCGGTTAGATAAATCTGATCACTTGCATTAGAACAATTTTCATGTATATACAATATTTAACCGTTTGTTTATATTTCAAGTTTGATATGTATTTCATGTGCAATTCATATACTAGACTTGATTTTCATAAATAATAGGAAAATCACATTCAGTAGTATAAATAATGTGAGTTTGCAATATACTTGAGATGTGAGGGATATGATTTTCTTTTATAATAAATCTTGACCTTTACGAGAATTTGACGTTATTAATGGAATAATCTAGTGGGATAGAGTATTTGACGTTATTAATTGAATAATCTAGTGGGATAGAGTATGTTGAAGAGCAGGGATTGTAGTGCTTATTTGCTAAAACACATATGTAGAGTATTAGGACTCCTAAATGTACATCATATACGTGGATATTCAGTTGTTTTCATCCTTTTTGTTTGTTGTATGTTTCAAGCCCTATAGTATGGGCGTACAAGTGACATATCCTGGGCCAGTGAATGATCATTGGCTAAGCAATGGAGTCATTAGATTAAAATTTAAGAGGTCTAAATGTGGCCTCTTTCTATTTGTGAATAAGGAATTGGAGTTTTGGTTTTGACATGAATATTTTAATCTTTTCGTTATTGCTTTGATTCATATTGTTGAAAGGTTACAACTCTGGTGGAGTTGATGATGCACCATCATGTTTTGTTTTTTGCGCCGAACCACGCATTGTATAGTTATTCATGAGTTTTGCAACTGTTAAGAGAAACTAATATTTGGATTAGGAAGGACACAAGTCGTGAAGAATTTATTTTGTGCATCGATTAATACGTCTAGCTGGACAACTTGTATTCATAATCTCATCATTTTACATTTAAAAAAATTACATTAAATATTCCTTCATAAAAAAAGTAGTATCCGTATATTTAAGATCAATGGGTCCCTCACAAATGTATATTCCTTCTAATACTTTGTGTTTATTTCACATGGTGTATTTGCTCGTCTATAATTTAAAGGGAGGAAATGTAATAAAATTTAAGTAATTACTATTTTTATATTATTTTTTAATTACGTGTTTTATTGTAATTGGCCAATTTATAATCCTAGTTGATTGACAACATATAAAATTTAAAATTTAGTCCACTGACATTTAAGAGGTAAAAAACTATTTTTGAATTTATATATTGTTGTTGGTGAGTTTGGTGAATAAGATGACTGTTTTTGTTTTATAAT
Source organism: Plantago rigida (assembly GCA_036897825.1). Lineage (NCBI taxonomy): Eukaryota > Viridiplantae > Streptophyta > Magnoliopsida > Lamiales > Plantaginaceae > Plantago > Plantago rigida. The sequence continues at coordinate 3,964 of JAYMSR010001360.1, forward strand.
TTTACGTCTGTTTTTATTCAAATTTTAGTATGATATTAAATTAATTTTACCATATTTACTTTTTTTTTATTGTGGGAAAGGAGATATTTAATTGTGTTTACCATTGTTTTTCTTGCCAGTTGTCATTCGAAGTAGTAGCTTTTTTTTATTTATTGAAAGTTGCAAGTATATACTTCTACTATTGGATTGTGAATTAAAATCATAAAATTAAAGTTAACTCAAAAAATTATTTTTTCATTTTATTTCGTGATTTTGATATCTTCGAATTAGAAGTAGTACATAAACAACAAGCTGAAATGTGGAAAAATCAATTAAAAATCCATTCCCCAGTTCTATTTTTGAATTTTACAGAGCCACTAAAACCCCACAATCTCGCATATTGACGCGTGTAGTATACTACTCACACATTATGTTCAGAGTTTTATCACCTATCCAAACAGCACTTTGCCGTTATCTTATTAAAATTATATCTTATTTATGTCCTTCTATTTTCCGCCATTGTCATGTGTTCTCAAGATGAGGCAATTACCAAATCAAGAAATTTGTATTCTGATCTACATTCTTATATAATTTTTAACCTAATTTCAAATCGCATGATTTTTGGTCGAAGGCAGAGGAATTTTCGGAATTCGCTGGCCACGTTCGACTAAGTTGGTGAGGAATATCTCTCTCCCCCCCCCTCATCCCTTCCAAGTTACTGAAATGAACCGATCCATTTCTTTGTTAGTTTTTGTTATCCTATTAAAACTATATGTTCTTTCGGTCATTTTATTTTCTTCACAGCCAAGTAGTGTAATCCTCTACTACAACAAAATGTTAGACCATCAAAATTCAAATTTTCCATTGTTGACATGCATTTTTCTGATCATACAAAATTAATATATCGATTTTTCGATCTACATTTTTGGTATCATTTTTACCCTAATTCTAAATCACAAGAACTTTGACCGGAGGTAGAAGAAATTTTGGAATTCGGGAAATCGTAATTAAGTTTTAGCAGTGTTATGAATGAGGACTAAAGACCTTTTCTTCATGAGTCGACATGTCCCTTTTATCCAAGGGTGAGATGTAATGTCCTCTTTGATCCTCATGTTTTCCTATCTTGTTACTATACTTTGTTTCAGTGTTCATTCTATCTTTTTCTGATGGTATACAAATGAAGTGTAATTGTGAGTTGTACGTAAAGGTGAGAAAGAGGTACACAAGGAGGAGATACATAAGAGGTGTCCTATTCTATTGAGAAACTTATCCGATGGCAACTCTTTGTAAGTTAAAAGTTATTATTTTATTTTTATTTGTCAGAACGTAGGTTAGTTTTTTATGATCAACACATGACAAAAAAACTCCAATAAGACAAGTATTACACATAAGGCCGTAGTAGTTTTCGGAAGGAATATTTGAAAAAAATGGAGTTTTGTTGATTGATAGCTTAGTAAACTTGTATACGTGTTTGGATTTTGACATGTGTAATTTTGGAAATCATCTTGCTGAAAAAGATATTGGAGTTTTGACCTCATGTGTAGAACTGAAATTACATACGCAGTTAAGAATGCATAGGTTTGTTGAGAGAGGTGAAATCTCTAACATTTCAATTTAAGTAGTATGTCGACACAAGTGAAAATTATATTGACTTTTTATTATAGATACCTAGCTGTAAATAATTTTCTCAATTAGTTTCAACATCACTAAGTGAATGTATCCGTGAGAGGGAAGTAGAAAACAGAAAGTGGAACATCTGAATTAAAAAGACAAAACGATACTATACAAAACTAAAGTACGCTGAAAGATGAAGAAGATAAAAATCTACGCATACTTTGTTGGAGGATAGTGACAATTACCTCCCAAGTTCAAAGTTGTGTCCAATAGACATACTTATCAACAAAACTATGTTGCACTATAAAAGGGGAATGTACTTAGAAGCAGAGCAAACCCACAATCTACACCTTGCGAAACAATGATCAAACTTTTTCATGTCTTCTTTGTAACGTACATTCGTATCATAAACTCCAAAAGATTTCAGCTAGAACTACATGTTAGATAAACATGAACCAATCTTTCAAAATTCCTCAATATTGGTCTTGTGAGCTAATAAAAAGCTATTAGACTTTCAAAGAAAAGTTATGAAATTTACCTCAAACTACTTAAATGATTGAAATATGGTCATAAGGAAACTACTTATATGACTCACACATTGTCATATGATTTAATTTTAAACATCAAACACTTTACTGAAAATTAAAAGGCGTGAATCATTGGAAGAAGTGAGGAACTAATTAATCTGTATGCAAACCCCTTGAATGTGAGAAACTACTTAATCTGGGAGATTAAGTAAAACTCCCTAAACGAGCCATAAGTACTTCATATGGGAGGTTAAGAAATCAGTTCAAAGGTTACAGAGTTGGAAAATTTCTGTAGACAAAAGGATTTAGCTCATAGTAGATTTTTTATGAAACCATATATACATTCTCTTATATAGCGATTAAGTTCTCGGTTGTTGTCTAAAGTGGTAAGGAACTTGAGTTCAGTTAAGAAAGGTCTCGAGTTCTAGCCTTGTGGATGTAAAATACACCGTTGGGAGAACCTCCCCTCTAAAAGGTCTCAACAGTGCTCGGCGCCTCGCATGTAACGGATACCAATGAAAAATCAAAAAAAAAACAAAAAAGAAGGTTCTTGAAAGGGCTATGTAGATTAGGTGAATGATTACTCCACTTTCAGATACAAGTATAAAAATGATGAGTAGATATTTACTCCATTATAACTAGTTACTTTCAACAAAATAGTTTACCATTGAATTGCCTTATGGTTACTTTCCTTATACTCACATTCAAGAAACACCTTAAAGTCTTCAACTACTCTCAACTTTTATCATCAACAAAGTAACATGGCTTGTGTTGATAAAACTAAAAATACTTCAATGTATGAAAAGTCTACTCATCGTTAAAGGGACCAATTTTCATGATAATTCATAAATGATAGTGATTCTAGTGTGTGTTTTTTCATTACATTTTACATACAACTTTGGTTTGTTGTCTTTGAATTTGAGGTTTCATGCTTTCATGGACGGTGTAGGTACATGATATTGTTTTTCAAATTGTCTTGAAAAAAATTTGACTTTAATTGTTCTTGAAGGACATTGTACTGATTTTTTTGTTAAATTTTGGATTTGAATTTAGTACCTAGTTGTTCTTGAACTACAACTGCCAAGTAGAACGATATATTTATCTTGGTCATAAAAGAGAAAAATAAAACTCAGGTTAGAGATATTTGATCACTTGCATTAGAACGATTCATGTATATACATACTTAATAGTGGTTTAATATTTCATGTTTGATATGTATTCCACGTGCAAGTATTTTACAAGACCTCATTTTCCTACATAAGAGGAATGTCAAATTAAGTTAGTATAAATAATGTAAGTTTGCAATAAACTTGAGATGTGAGGGACTTATTATCACTAATTGATACAAAATATGATGTTCCTTTAGGAATAAATGATGACTTTTACAAGAATTTGACGTTTTTTATTGAATAATCTAGTGGGATAGAGTGTCTTGAAAAGTAGGATTGTAGAACTTGTTTGCTAAACACATATTTTGAAAACTCGGAATTCTTAAATGTGCCTTATATATGTGGATATTCAGTTGTTGTCGTGCTTTTTGTTTGATGTTTGTTTGAAGCTCTATAGTAGGGGCGTACAAGTGACATATCTTGGCAAGTGAAATGATCATAGGCTAAGCCATGGAGTCATTAGATTAAAATTGAAGTGGCCTAAATGTAACCTCTTTCTATTCGTGATTAGGTTACTAGATTTGTGGGCTTGGGGTGGATATTTTAGTCTTTTTGATATTATTTTGCTTCATTGCGCCACACATTGTATATGTATCAATGAAAGTTGTAAATGGTAAGAGAAACTAGTTTATTGACTTGGAAGGACACAATACGAGAAGAACTCATTTTGTACTTGAAATTAATATGTCTAGTTGGACATCTTGTATTTGTATCTCATCATTTTATATAGATACTACATATAAATGCATTGTCCAACTTAGAAAATATATATAATGTATACTCTATAAATTATGTTCATCTTATATAGATAATTAATATAAATGCATTTGTCCTACTTGGAAAATATAAATATTGTATACTCTATATGATTAATGAGCTTGTTAATAATATATACTTTACAATCCATCTTTGAGGGAACAACATTGATGAATTATTAAGAATACATGAAATAACTAGCAAGGTTGATTAGGATACATGTAAACTCCAACTCCAGTTAATAGTTGATGTGGCAATCCTTAATAATTAGTCATTAGATTTTTTTACCTATCCACACATTGAAGATATGTTTTGTATTGAAAATAAATGAGATAAGATATTGGTGTATTTGGTTAGTTGTAAAATGTATTATAAGTATAAATATTGATTTCATCTTAAACTTTTGATGGCCTGTTCTCCAACCACGGATCACAATGTATTGAAAAGATTTGCAAACATGCACACATGGTCATATTTCAAACTATATTATATGCAAATATAAATATATAAATAGGGAGACAAGTTTGCTATTGAAAACACCAGTCCAACTTAATAGTAACTAGAAGAAGCTTGCTAGCCATGTCAAATGCATCAAGCAAGGAAAATGGTAGTGTAGCTCAAGAAGGTGAAGAAGGCTGTGAGTACAGTTGTAAGTATTGCGAGAAGAAATTCACCAACAAGCAGGCACTTGGTGGGCACCAGAATGCCCACAAACATGAAAGGTCCATGGAGAAAGGTGCTCGTAATCAAGTTGGGGGCTCTTCCAGTCATGATACCATGATTACCTCCCATCATTTCACAGGTTCTTATAATGGTTCCCCTCAACTCTTCAATTCAAGTAATTTTCATCATCCTAACAATACTATAGGCTCAACTTTACCAATGGTAACTCAGCCTTATGGTCCATATCAGTTTCATAATGTCCACCCACCCACTCACTATGGATGGAATGGACATGTGCCTAGAATGTCCCAGTTTGCAACTCCAACTGGAAACCTTCCATATGTTGGTTTCAATACCCAGTCTCCGATTATAGGAGCGGGGAGTTCTATCATGAGGCATGTTGTAAGGGATTTACCTTATGCTGGTTCAAGGCTTTTGGCTAGTGCGAATCCTGGAAGCGGAATCAACAGTCATGCAAACAATCAGGTGAATGAGGAGGTTGAAGATGATAATTTGGATTTAACTCTAAAGCTCTAGTGAAATTCATAATATTTACTTTTGCATTCTACATTTAATAATGTTGGTAAAGTTATGCTCGTCGAGCAAATTTCCTTGTAATAAAGTCGTTTCGACCAATGATATAAAATGATTAATGTTATGTTATTCTTTATTTGTGTTTATTTACATACATACATGTGACAAACACTCAAACAATTATCTATAAATCCATATGAACATCATGTAACCTTACAATCTAGTATACATGGAGTATATGTAGTAGAATGCATTTCGAAAGGTTGATGTTTATATAATGAGTCAACGACGACGTCATATCTTTAGGGTTGGATATGCGAATAATATTGTTAGTGTATTTATCGGCCATTATATGGGTTACCTTATCTAGTGCTGATTGGTTAGACTGGTCAACGTGGTTAGACTACAGATGGTTAGGGGAACTATATGTCAATAGGTTACAAGGAGAAACCAACAATCACTACAAACGTCGTTAAGTAAGGTTAGTTAAATGACTCAAGTTTGTATCAACACCGATGAACGGGTAGGCGGATCTTAAGTGATTATCACATGAACAAACTAATGTGTGTTGTTATTTAACTTTGAGTTTATGGGGCGTGTTCACCATCGTGTGCTTTCGGTGTATGTTTACTTGGGTTACTTAAAATCACATAGGCGAGAACTTATGTGATTAGACTAGATTCTTAACTTCTTCATGAAAGATACATGTTTGACTCCCATGTTAAGTTGGTTATGAAAATACTTGTTAAGTCTGGTGCAAGTCTAGGACTGGACTTCTTGCTTGAGCTAATGGTATTCATGGAGAAAGATGTAAATGAAACACAGTTAAGGACCATGCCTATATTCGTGATTTTGGATCGAACCGAAAATCCATTTTCTTGAAATAATAGAACCTATAACCGAACCTAAACCATAGGTTCAAACTGAAACCAGGGTCCAATTTATGCTCAGCCCTAATTGAAACTATTAAATGTAACACAATGAGACAATAATTACTCAGATTAAAATCTCAGCAATTTAAAATCACTACTACTCCATCCGTCCCAGAACAAATGTCACATTTGATTTTGGACACGAAAATTAACGTACAGTATAAATATTGGAGTACAAATGCACATGGGTTTTAAATGGGTTGTAAATGTTACCAA
>JAYMSR010001361.1:0-10351 GCA_036897825.1 Plantago rigida
CTTTTAATTTTAGTTTGTACTTAAACATAAAATACAACCCAACCCTATCAGAAAACATCCTCAACTTTTCATCCGAAAGTTGAACAATAAGTACCTGTACGCATGTAGGCTATGTTAGCAAAACTAGTTGGTAGTCGATTAGTTACTTTATGGAGGTGTTTAATAAATTTGTGTCTTTTCATATTACAACAAGACATGTTTCGTTAGCAACGTGCTATACATTTTTATTAATAACATAGATAATTTTGTTGATAACCCCTCGATAAATCATATAAGAATAGTCTATCATGAGACTCTGTGATGCACTATTACCTAATTGCAATAAATTTGAAGTCATCACCCAAATGGGTTGGGGTTGTTCACTTCGATTTTTTTTGTCGAGCAAACTGGTTCTGTTGTAACGACAGAAATAAACAATTGTCGCAAATTATTTGTTTTCCCAATTCCTTACATTTTCTCCAACTCGTCGCTCAAAGTCTTCTCCTCACTAAACTTGTCTCCATGTGAATTAGGTTTTCTGCAAACTACGGCATCTACTCCAAACTCTTCGTTCAATTCAAGGTAAGAGTTAATAAAGCTCCCGTAAGTTCAATTCTCCTTGATATTGATCATTAGAGAGATTCCAGATTCTGAACTGTTGCTTCGCAAGCTCCATTATTGCATTAGCCAGTTTATGCTGCTGCTCCATTTCTTCTCAAGCTTCTTGTAGTGATCAATTAATTATACTAGCTAGAATATTTTTTAGTGGTATAATAGGTTATTTGATTAATCAATTTCACATGAGTAGAGTTAATTTTGCTTTAGGTTTTAGCTAATGGTCATTTTAGGTTATTCGCATTGTATGATTTGAAACTCTTGGGTAGCTGGTAAGTAAAAGGATTAGTGTATAAAAACATGGAATTCCATTATGTTTCTGTAGTTTTCCTCCATCGAGTTAGTGTATTTTTTGTGGTGAGTGAGCTTTGTTCAAGGCATGTAAATTTGCTTTTATCTTGACTTATTGACACTTTAGCCTCTTTTAAGTAACGGTAAGCGTCTATAGTTCCAATTCGGAGGAGACGAGGAGTAGCCTGTGTAGATGAACGTGTTTTTGAAACATTACTATATTAATTCCGTTCATATGTTTTCACTAACTTTGGAACTAGTCCAACTTGCTGTCCTTATGTCCAATTTTCAGATGCCTTCTGAACCCAGAGGATCATTGAGAAGTAAGAGTGTAACATTGCTGGATGAAGATCAGGAGGCAATTGTAAAAATTGGAAAAAGAATGACCAGGCCTTATGATTTTGCATCAGCATCAAGGTCACGATATGATGATGCAACTTTGCTCAAGGAAACGTATTCTAGAAGAGTGAGACAGGAAATGATGCGGCTTTTGCCAACAGACTGTCAAGAGCCAAGTCGACATGTTGGAAAAGGAAAGAACATCGTTTCACAAGGTCAAAATGTGACTTCCCTCGATCGTAACCAGATATATACAAGTAAGCTACATTGCACATAATGAAACCTTATATAGATATATGAATTGGTCTGCCACCCATTAGAATCAATCAGCACTAAGCACGGTCATGGTACATCTTCAGTACATACCTCTCATGTTGTCGAGACTTCTGTTCCAAACGCTTCAGGTCTGTTTATCGTTGATTTTCCTTTGTAGGTTTAAAATAAAATGAGTCGTAATGGCTGCTGAGACACAAAAAATGGGCTTCATAATTTATCATATATATATATATATATATAAACTTATATTTTCACGTTGGATTCTGCCCTTAGGAGTAAGGACTTTACAAGCACTCAACATATGCAATCTTGATATCATTTTACAACCTTAACTGTTGGTATAGTAAACATTTTAAGATAATTTTTTTTCAAGTGGCTTGTAATGTTTCAGTCTCTATTATTTCCTTTTCCCTTTTTTTCCAGATTAAATAGTTTGATAACACAATAATTTATAGCAAATAGAAGTTGAAGAAAGGTGAGAACATAGTAGGAAAATATAGATGGAGGGGGGAGGGGGTTAAAATAAAAGAGTTGTTATTGGATAAATAATTAAGAACTGGCGATGGAGTTTATCCTCTCCATAGAGAGATATCAATAATCAAATTCAACTCATCACATTCTCTAAGATTTAAAATACCTCCTAAGCTTATAACCTAATTATGGGGGGTACCGTTTCACACTAATTTCTAGAATCCAAACAAAATATAGACTACCTAATCTTAGAATCTTAAATCAAGCAAACTACAAATTTGCTACATAATGCTTATGTCACTCTAATTGTTGTAAATATCTCTTCAATTTGTGTCACCATAGGTTACATATCTGATAAAATGCCTTCAGGAGGAGTTGAATCGGAAAGGATGAGACTTCTACGAAAAGAATATCAAGCGGCAAGTGGACCTGTCGAAAAAGGAAATACCAATGTTCGTCAAGGTATAAATGATAAAACGTCCTATGCTCGTGATCTGACAAATAAAAGTAAGTTTCACTTCATACACTGAAGCTTACATGGAACTTGGGGTTGTCCGGGAACATATTTATCATTTTCGTCTTTTGTTCATCAGGACCAAGTGGTGGAAATCATGGTCATGGTTCAACTTCACTTCATCCAATTAGAAGTACACCTCATCGACCTAATGCTTTTAGAACTTCTGCTGGTGAGAATTCAAAAGCTTCAGGTCTGTCTCCATCTCCATCAAGTAGCTGTTAGTATCTGGAGGTAACCCCCCACCCCACACACAATTTCATAATTGGTGTGAAATACCCTGCAAGCAGTTATTTGTTGTCTTAAGTAGGTTTAAGACAATCTGGCGAATTTCACTCCGATTATGAAATTTCAGTCTTCATCATTAATGAGTTTTAAGAGTATGCCACCGCTGTCAGTTTATATTCTAAGACTGTTTATTCTCTACTGTGTTACTAGGATCAAGGTGGTCCAGGAAAGATCGTGTTTCATTTTCTCATGGTGAACAGCAACAGTTGTACATAGTCCTGCAAATTCTCTTGATGGAAACACCATAAGTCCGGGTACGTTTATATTTTCTAATTTCTCGCTCACTAAAAGCCTTCTTCTGTAGAGAGTAATTTTCCAATTGAAACTCTACTCTCTCCGTACTGTTTGACTTTCGTGCTATCTTTGACTGTTAATTACTCCTAAATTATAACATGAAACAAAATGTATTTCTTTTTAGATATAATTTTCTCAAATTCCTCACCAGTATAGTTTAGGAGTAATTCATTGTTAAAGACGACATCAAAAGCAAAACGTGACATTAGGACGGAGGGAGTACATTCTGCATAAATTCTCATTTGTGAATTGCTTCCAACTTTCAAAGATATTATGAGATTTCTGAAGTCGCCTTTATGAGTGTTTTTTCGCCTCTTTTGTAGCAAAATATAGACAAGGGGCAGCAGATTCTCTTGAGGAATTCAGCACAAGTTCAGGTAAGTCATAAATGCATATACGTTTCTCACATACTAAACCCTTTTTTCTTAATTATATGTTTTAATTAAAAAAATGTTGCACTTTCATGCAAAATTTTGATTGCGTAAAACTGTTCCTAAGTAAGATTCGTAATGCCATAAATTTTATGGTTTAGAGCTTAACGTTTTACCTTTTGTATAGCAGCAGATAACCACTGGCCTGCGAATTCTCTGGATGAGAGCAGCACAAGTGCAGGTAACTGTAAAAGTTTTTGCACACTAAAATCATGTAGAAAAACTGTTCTATTAAAAAGCTGAAGTTGCACCAAGTGCCAATATGTTCTTTTTACACAATTTGCCCCCAACACTGAATTCAAAATCAACCCCATGATAATATACCTATTATTTGCCCATTCCATTAGAAATTTCCTCCATTTCCTCACAAAAAGTTAAATGGTACCATGCCCACTGATGTTCTGGTTCTGTGCCAATTTCTAATGAATGTGACAATAGAGGCCAACTTGCACAAGATACATATTGGGGTTTTGATGCAATTTTTCCTGATAACTCTTAGTAACTTCAATTAAGAATCTGTGTAAATTGCGTTCGAGTAGGATTTGAAACTTTTTAAATCAAATTTGTTTTTTTAAGCTTAACTAGTTATGTTTTGGAATAAATGAGCGTAGGAATATAGTTTTGTAAATATGTTTAGAGTTTACCACTTTGCCTCTTGTGCAGCAGCAGAGACACATTGGCCTGCAAATTCTCTTGATGAAAACACGAAAAGTTCATGTAGATACATACAAATAATTTTCTTGTGTGGAAATTTCATACTGTGGGAAATCTCGTGTAAACTGCTTCCAGACAGGATCTAGAACTTCAATTATCTCTATAATAATCCCGTTTGTTTCTAGACTGAAATTTGGCGATACTAGATTAAGGACATGAATATTTGACATTACCCATTTACTATAGCTCATTATACATTCACATCCACTACGATTAGAGCTTGGAAAAATAAAGTTCTGCAAAATATCCCCGGACAGGATTAAGTGACTCAAGCCAAGAACGTGGTTCACCTTCACCTAAAGTTGCTACACTAAGACAATGGGTCCATGGGCTTGAAACATCAGTCGATCAAGGTCCTACGAGCCAAGGTAATTAAATAGTTGATCTGTACGTTCATGCAGATTATGTTGTAAGTTATCAAGTACTCATGTTAAATTAATAGTTCGTGGCAATCTTATGGACCGTCAGGAAAAAAGCGTACAACTCAAACCCGTGGTATTTCGACTGGCGCGAAATGGGAGAAAGAAGTGAAAAAGGTAATCTGTTATCATAGTATAATTAGACTATTTGATAACTTCACTTTCTTTATCTCATTTTCTATTTCTTTCCTTATAGAACGGAAAGTATAAGATTTCATTTCTACCAGGAGAAACAGTTGCCACAGAGAACAATTCAGATTTGAGTAGTGCAATTGGTATCATAGTCAAAGCTGGTGCTGAGCTTCAAGGCGTGTCTTCATGGAAAGAAGTCTCCGAGTCTAACAAAAAGTATTGCTACACTAAGCTATTTGTAAGTATGTAACGTTGTATCGTATTTTCAAGTTGATTTGCTACTTGTGTATGCACATTGTTTTGTTATACAATGGAAGTGTAAATTATTTGCAGAGATGGTTTGATATCGAGGATTGGTCTACGGAGCGAGTTTACAAGATTATTGATAAGAAGTTTCAAAGTGCGTATACTAGATGGAGGTCGGCATTGAATCAGATTTACAGCAAATTGCTAGATGAAGGCACCAATCCAAGGGATGTGTGTCCTAGGCAGGATCTGGATATGATTAGATGGCATGCAGCATGTGACTTCATCGAGGATGAGAAGTTTCAGGTTGATTTTGATTGTAACTTTTAACTTTAAGCTTTAAACTGTTTGAATGAAAGATACTAATTCTTATTGTGTTGAAACTGCATAATTTGTGTTATTGCAGAAAAGGTCACAGACCAACAAACAAAACCGTAAAAAGGTGCGATTCACACACACTACAGGAAGAATTCCGATTCTTTGTCGCTACAAGAACATGGTACATTGTCATGAAAACAAATTATCTTCATCGGTAATTTATTCATTTATATTCAATCTAATATCTAAGTTGTGTAACTTCACAATGTGCAGAAGGAGAAAAACAAGATCGAACTCTTCAAGATTACTCGTACATGCAAAGATGGTGAATTTGTCAATCCTCTCGCTCAGGCGACATATGTGAGAAACTCAAATATATTGAAACCAAAGTTGCTTGTTAGTGTAGGTTTTACATGTTATACGTACGTGCATCTCAGGAGGAGATGGTCAAAATGCAACGAAGCTGGAGCTGAGATTTCTGAGGAAGCAATAAGGAGGTCAAAGCTAGGCGTCAGATGTGGATATGTCAAGGGAATGGGTCACGGAGTAGATGTGAATCATGGCGGTGAGAATAGCACTGAATCAATTAGTCAATTGATACAAGAGAACCTTTCAGAAGTGACAAACACAAAGGAAAAGGTTAGCAACCTTGAAGGGATGATTGCCAATTTGCAAGTTCAGATGAGAAAGATGGAAAAATGTGTTCAACAGATAGCAGGAATCCCTTCATATAAGTCACAAGGTGAACGATAAGCTTCGACTTCACTCTGTTTTTTGGTCAGTTTCACCTTATGAAACTTAGGCTTGTATTGCCCGACTATTATTTATTTATCCATTGAATTGAATAGAGTAGTCTTGAATTTAGTTTGCAATAAAAATAATTTTCACACCTGCGGTTCGGACTTCACAGATCTTGAAGTCGATGATCTCGAGGATGAGGATGATCATGCTGAAAATGACGAGGCTGGTGACAATGAAAATGAACTTGACAAGGAAGCTTCTTAAAAGTTTTAGGAACAAAAAATCACACCTCTCTTTATCATGTCTTTTCCTGATATTGATTAATTGTACTGCTCGTAGTTCAGATACTTAGTAATGTCCATCCTTTCTGGATTATGTTGCAAATTTACGTTACGGCAAATCTGCTAACGTGTTTTATGTATAATTCCAATGAAATGAAATGTAATTGCACATCTATCTTGTGACGAAGATTGACTTCGTCACAGTAAAGAGCAATAGTTTTTCTTTTCTGGGTGAGATGGGATTTACCCTGTGATGAAAAAATGTAGTATGGAGCTTCCTGTGACGACACAGCTGCTACCCGTTTTTTCTTTTATATGCCTAAACCACACGAGAACACTGCAACAGTACGAAAGGACTGAATGAATTCGTTTGGATTATGGAATAAATAGCTGCAATTTAAGTATGAACATGGAAATTTCACTTTTTTCTTCCAGATAATTCATATTACACCATAGGCAATTTGTGATCATCCCGACAACTTACTAATTAGCTGAAATTTAGTTGACAATGGTGCTTCAGTTGAGTTTAACATAAAGTGACCAGAATATGCACCTAATGCTTTACAAAACAATGAAATGTATATGCTGCCTGCATGAACAAGTTGGTAAGAAGAATGTTGCCGTGACTTACGCAGCACACAGCATAACGAAATATGGTACTAACTGGCAAGTTTTTTGGATCAGCAGAAGTCAGCTGGTTTTCCAATTTTAATGTTCTGCTTGCCCAGAAATTCTGTTATAGCATTCTTCTGCCAACTCTTGAAACTCCTGCAGCATGTAGAAGAAATTTTAAAGAATGAAAAAGTTGGAACTATATATCATACTTAGAAATTAGCTTAATTATGGCAGTGTTTAGTTCTTGGGTCGAGATTTGTTCATCTATACTAGGAAGGGTCCCGTCCATAAAAGCCATGTATTCAGATTGCTTAAAATGTGGTAAATTGAAGAAAAGCTGAGTTGCTGTATATGAATATGATACAAATTGCAGCAAATTAGCAGAGAACTTACTTGTGATCAAGATGTGCGAGAACTTCTCCGCCAGGGAAAGCTGCCTGCGTAGCATCAAAAGCAACTTTGATCGCTTCTTTCCAGGTCCCTCCAATATTCTCAATTGTTGGTTTTACTTTTGGTTGCCCAGGATCTTCCATTGGTATCGAATATCCAGAGAGAAGGTGTCCAACCCAAACTCCATCTTTCCTGCGGTTAGTTCATTAGCAGAAGTTTCAATGTAAATATACCTAGTTATAATATGTAATAGTTTTCCAGAGAAGTTTAACATGACCTTACAGACAGTTAAGAAAAAGGTACGGAGATTTACTGTTAACTTCGCTTTCTTCAAGGTGCATGACCTTACTAATGGGGGAGTTTTACTGTCATCATCTTTTAAGATTTTCAAGTAATGTGAAAATTTATGCCACATATAACTCACCAATATATTTTAGATTGCTGGCTTCCCATTAGATATAAAGATTACTTTCCACCAAGCCATTGGACCATTAATTGAAATTATTATGGAGTTCACCATAAAAAGGTCCTAACAGAACCATGTATTATGATGAATGCCGTGCAATATGGGGCATTACACATGCATACTTCAAGACTCTTGCTTCTAATAGAATGAGTGAATTATGAGTTATTAGTTGAAACAAGTCAAACAACTGACTTACAGAATTACATCCATGTGTCGGGGTACATAATGCCCTCCTCCAATACCAAGGAGAACTTTCTTTCTTTCAGCGCTTCTGGGAGCAAAACAGAAAACATCCAACTCATTCTCAGAAGATGCAAGTAATTTTGATCTAGAGACAGAAATACCAGTAAAAGCTATGCGTGGTACTAATAAATAAAATAATGAATCGAAATATTAACAGCGAAATAATAGTGCACCCACTGAGAACCAAATCTTAAGAAATAATGCGGCATGATTCTAAGAGACTTATACTGATAGTACTTGAGAGTCTACTTCAAGCAGATATTACAAGGATAAAACACGTACCTGCTCCAACTCCCAACAGCATCACCTTCGCCAAGACCCAGTCCTTCCCAAACTAACTTCAACAACAAGAATTAGTTAGATTAATCCTAGTAACTAAGAGAAGCATGATTGTGGCCTTAGATTCACATGCAAGACATGTCAATTAACTTGACACACCCGCACACAGACAGAAGTAGAGTTGCTGAAGATTGAAATCTCAATGCACTCAAGTCCTCTGACTATATATTGCATGAAAGTCTAAGCAAGATATCTTGCAGAAGCTGCTGACAAATATTAAGAAAAGACTGGGATCAGCATGTACTCAACTAGAGCAATAACACGAGCAGCATCTTGTCTTCCCCAGAACTCTTCTGTGCTACCTAAAAAGCAAACAAACGGAAAGTAGTCACGTAAAACTCATTCAATCAAATTTCCTCAGCATGTCAATTATGAAAATGCACTTAATTGAATTAAAACATTCTTCAAGAACTATTATAGATAATAAGGAGCGCTTATTCAGTGAGAATACAGGAAAGGAAATGCAAATGAAATAGGCTAAGGAAAGTTATAGCAACTCAATGCTTCAAGTAATAAAATCATTTCGGAAAATATTGATAGATTGAACTAATGAGTGCTGTTTTAGTTGGAAATATCATATTGTCAACCAAAGGTTTTATCAATATACAAGAAAATGTAAAAATTTCCAACATAACATTCGGAAAGGACAAAATTTCTAACGCGTGAAGCAAAATCTAGATTCAAATCACAAATAAACATACCAATCTCAAGAAACATTGTTGGTTTGGTTGTTATAGGTCCATGATGAGTAGCCTCCAGCGTTATCTATACCAGACAAAAAGCAAAGATCAAGAAAGCACAATTTCAATCATTAAGCACGTCTCTGGTGTGAGGATATCGAGATGCATCATGACTGATGCAGGCAAGGGATTTTAGAAAAGCTATATAACCAGGGTGGAAATCATCACCAACCTCAAATTCAGGTATTAAATCATGGGACTGAGCAAGTTTGTTCAAGAGTATCAGCCATGGCCCTATTCGTGGACATGGTGGTGCTGCCCAACCTGGTCTTCCTCCTTGTGGCAGAGCATCACCATCCTTCAAATGTGGCACACCTATAACCATTCACATCTATAAATACATACATTACCACAAACAATTACTCAAACTGAAAAACTAAACCACATTCCACTCAGCTTAAACTGTCAAGACTCTAAGTGCCCCATTTGCAAAAGTGTTACAAAGCCAATAAAATGTCTACAAACAAGCACTAAAATCTAACAGAAATCATAAAAAACAAGCATATCAAAAGTAAAAAGTGGGTTCGAACTGCTCGGCTGGATTAGTTTCATGTATTGGATACCAATGAGAAATCGTAAAAAAAAAAGTATAAGGTGGAGCAGAAGAAACAACCTATTGGGTGAAGAGTGAGAGCAGGGCGAGTGGAAGCGGCGACGTGTTTGGAGAAAAAGAGAATCTCCTCCACCGTCTCACCGGTAGCGGATTCCCATCTCAAATCAAGATCATTCTCTGCTATTATACTCTTATCGTGTTCCAACAATCGCACCAAGCCCTTTTCGTGCTTGAAGCTTCGAATTCCGCCTGAAAGAGATGGACCAGGCTGCCAACCGGGCATGGACAGTAGGGATGTTGCTGGGTTGATCGATGCCGGATCAATCATCGTTGCCACCACTATTGTCACCATTTCCACAACTTTTCTCTGCTCCAATCAATTTCAATTGATACAGGCTTGAAATGATTTGATTCTGAAATTATTCTAAGCAAAAGTTGTTCTTTTTTCTGCAATTGTCTAGCTGCCTAATTTTACTTGGACTAAATCATAAAAGTCCAAAAGTGAGGATTATTGCATAAAAATATTGTGTAATCTCTAATAGGGGTATTCGCTGGCAGTACACGGTTTTTACCAAAATACTTCATCCGTACCGCACTCATCTTCTCGCTTTCCTTTTTAGTCCGTCCCGGACTCATCTTCTCATACCCAAAACGGA